>CM070015.1:7201619-7276107 GCA_036247105.1 Cirrhinus mrigala | reverse complement strand
TTGGGAAGGTTTACAGTATATTTTTAATTGTTTAACAAAACAATGTTTATATATGCCTGGAAAGTACACAGAGGTTGAACGTATATTTGAATAAATAACATTCTATACACTTTGTGAAATTATTGAATATAAGTCATAAGGAAACATAATTCATATAATACATACACATAATACATTCCCAGATGTAACGGAGCGAGGGAGACGGGAAGCAGTCAGATCCAAACGCATAGCTTTATTTAACAAAGGTCAAATACAGGCAGGATCGAACATCGGCAAAGAGGTATAACTGAACAAGACACAAGAGTAATCCGTAAGACAGGCGAGGGTCGATCAGTGGCGAATGTAATTCAAGAGGCGAGGCAAACGGGTTATCCAAATACACAGGCTAAAGTTCATTCGAGGGGCGAACAGAGTCCGAAACGACAGGGCAGAGAGTTAAATCCACGACAGGCGAGAAGTCCAGGGAAGGCAGAAGGCAGACAAGACGATATAACCGGGCTAGAAAACAAGACTAGGAGAAACTAACGAGAAACACGACTGAACTAGACTAAAGATGAACAAGCTGGCTCCGTATGGCACTTAACTCAAACAGAGTGCTAAACGCTATTCAATACTCGGACCAGAATAGTGGGAAGAAAAAAAAAAAAAAACTAAATGCCTGGAATCTAGCTAGACCGCTGGTCCTTTATACAACAGTGGGGAAAAGCCTATACCTGGGTCACACCGGACAGAAAGTTTTCATGACATGTTAGGATCAAATAATTAGAGTTATTAATACATTTAAAGAATTTAGATATTCATGCGAACGGTTTAAGTTGCACATTTGAGATGGCTGGGGCCACACATGGAAAGCATACAGGGTTAGGTTTACAGCAGCATAAGATATCACCAGCTCGTAAAATATTTACATATTCTTGGGTTTCTTTGTGTATTCCTCAAATGTAATAACTGCATGAAGTATCCATAATGAAAAGGAAGAAAATCATGTCCAAAATCATTTGAAGCTCACAACATGTGCAAAGCACACTGAGCGCATGTTACGTACATAAAGGAAATAGAAACCACAACTATAGACTGAAGAGCACAATGCTCAGTCGTGTGATTTGGATGGTGATTGCAAGGATTAGACTGGAATTTATGTTCTGAGAACATCTGTTGCATCCTTGGCTTGTGTTTAAGATGAATTGGCTATACTTGAGAAAGATGACTTTGTTCCTAGTTTTCATCCTGCATGTGAGCGCTGACACACAAGGTGAGTATATGGCATATATGATGTCTAAGACAAAATCGACTATTGATGCTGTGATTTTCATTTTATACTTATACTTAAACTGTTCAGTGTGGTAGCATTGTCTCATTTAAACATATATTATTTTCAAAATCATCATTACAGTTTACCATTGTCATTGTCTTAATATATTGCAATATATATATATATATATATATATATGCTGCAATGTTATATATTTTAGGTCATGGCTCCTAATGTCCTGTCTTAAAAGTTCTGAGAGGGACTGTACATAAAGCCTTTATAAACAAGCCTTTTAAGATCTCCTGCAATCTGGTTTACTGTGACGATCAGAAAATCAATGTGACATGGGTTAAATTAAAAATGGACACATGGATTCCAGTAACTGACGCAGATCAAATATCATCATCACAGAGCTATTCATCATCCAATCCAAACATGTTGACTTCATATTTAACTTTCACAAATATCTCAAAGCATCATGATGGTCTCTACAGATGTAAACTACAGTTACCAAACTTGTTAAAAATTAGCCATCTTATTAATGTTTCTGTCTCAGGTAACGATTTTCCCTTTTTTAATGTTAACAAATAAAACTTTTGTTTTATTTAAACTGATTGTACAAATGTTTCAATAACTTTTTTAACACTTCTAAACTTTTTTCTTCTTCTCCTTTTTTTTTTTTTGTAATTTCCACAGATGACAGCATGGAAGACAAAATGTCATGGACTGATAGTAAGAGTACAGTGTAATTTGCATGTTTTGCTAAATGTCCCAATCCTTTTTGAAAATAATGTGGATGGCACTGTATATATATATATATATATATATATATATATATATATATATATATATATACATATATATATATATATATATATATATATTTTTTTTTTTTTTTTTTTTTTTTTTTTTTTCTCAGTGACAACAGAAAGAGAAAACACTGATACCAGCTCTGATTTGTATCCATGGTGGCTGCCGTATCTCTTCATCTGTTCGGGTGTAGTGATTCTGTTTCTCATAGTAATGCTCATCTCAATCCTGTGTATTAATGCATTTAAAAGTAAGTTATTGTGTCTTTTTCCATTCAGATATTTACATTTTGTCATGATCCTGACTTGTCCATTTAATTATCATTGCCAGGTTCAAGAAGAAAGAACGCACACACAGCGCAGGTTGAGGTACATTTTTAATTCTTATATTACCAGTTGGTGTGCAATTCAGAACTGAATTGAATGCCTTGTCAATAATATCAGTAAAAAGGGTACAATAAAAATAAATTAAAATTAATAAAGTGTTAATAATCAATAAATTAATGATTAAATTAATAAAAAAAAATGAAATAAAATGGAAATAAATATATTACAATTTCCAAGGTTATGTAGAGATGTAAATAAAATATATTTTTGTTTCCAGAACATAGTTATATCTCTAAACAGCTTAAAGGTCCCAGACAGCAATCTTATTCATGAATCAATGACAAAATAAATGTACAGAATAAATTAGTGCAAAGAGTGTTGTAAGTGTAGTTATCAATAATACACACACACACACACACACACACACTATAATGGATGTCAATATAACTAAAATCAGTAACTCGTTATATTGACCATGCAGATCTGAAGTGTGACGAAGTGTCTGTGTACGCAAAAGAAACAGTGCTGTGTTTCATGATCACACATCCGTCTTAAAGTTAACACCTAAACATTCTGCACGCCATGCGTCAGATGTTGGTGATGATTAATCTTATGCAGATTCAAACTTCCATTAGTAAAAATATTAAAAACCATGGAGTAAAAGTCAGCCTTATTACTTTTTTATTTATTTATTTATTTATTTATTACTTTAATTTGACCACGTTGGATTTAGCAGAAAACTGTGTAGTGTTCAAGGTCCACATTTATGTAGAGATGTAAATATGTTTTTATTTCCAGAGCATACAGTTATATTAACTCTGATTAAACTTGAGATATCACTTCTGCCTCATCTTCGGACAGCTTCAACTTAAAAGTCCCAGACAGACATCAATCTCATTCACAAACCAATAAATGACAAAATAAATGTACAGAATAAATATATTCCATAGTGCAAAGAATAATTACTAATAACACACACACATTCTGATAAATGTCAATATAATCAAAATAAGTAACTCATCCAGAAGATCCCTTAAAGTTAAACAATATCAAGCGGCTTAAAGAATGAGATTATTATTATTATTATTATTATTATTATTATTATTCCAATTGAATACATTTCTTCTGTCATTTTGATTCAAATTTCAACTCATAAATCATAAAGGAGCCAATGCATAAATTTTGAACTTTGCCCAAACGTGTCTATTACACACAACAAATAATTGTCTTCTTGTTTTTGTAGTTTACAGATCTTCTGAGGTGTGATGAATACGTCTGTTTGCAGTATTCAGAAGAAACACTGTGGCACTATCATGACCACACATCCGGCTTAACATTAGCACCTAAACGGTCTGCACTGCATGTGTTAGATGGAGGTGATGATACTTTGTCATACATTAGTGATGACTGCTTAAGCAAAGTTGTTTATAACTCTCTGCATCACTTCACACAAACACAATCAGACAGAGCATGAACATCAAATCATTTTTAAATGATGTCCTCATCAGTGTTGAGGAGTAACTATGTAACGTAATTATGTTTAATTACAAAATAGATGTAACTGTAACAGTTACTGAGAATAAAAATGTGTAATTAAATTACAGTTACTTAAGAAAATGTTAATACAAAGGGGGATCCATCTAAATATTTTCACACACATACAGATTTGATTGATTTCTTTCCTAAAATGCATAGACAGCCCTAAAATATGAGACACCAATGTTTTAGGTTTTTAGAGTTTAGGACACATAATAAGACATATGCTTAATTTGATAACTGCTTTATTTCCTATTTTGGTTTATGTATATGCTTTTATTTTTTAAGATTAACTTTTTTCAAAAGCATTGTTAGATGTCAGTGTTTCCTGTCATAGCTATGCAGAGATTTAATTTCAAAAACAGTATTGTAGCTATTAAACTATATCTCATGCTTTTAAATTTGTATTTAACCTCAGAGCAATCTTAAAGTAAAAAGAGGAGTTAAAGTCTTTTTGTGGTGGCTGTGCTAAAATAGAATTATTATTATCTTAAACGAGAAGTCCACTTCCAGAACAACAATTCACAAATAATTTACTCATCCCCTTTTCATCCAAGATGTTCATGTCTTCAGTCGTGAAGAAATTATGGTTTTTGAAGAAAGCATTTCATTTTCTCCATATAATGGACTTCAGTGGTGCCCCAATTTTGAACTTCCAAAATGTAGTTTAAATGCAGCTTCAAAGGGCTCTAAACGATCCCAGCCGAGGAAGAAGGGTCTTATCTAGCGAAACGATCTGTCTTTTTTTTTGGAAAATGAAAATTTGTATTTTTTAAGCACAAAAGCTTGTGTAGCACAGGCTTTGGGATGCGTGTTCACGACACTACTTACTACTGAATCACGTTGAAAGGTCACACAGAACATAGATGGATCTACAGACCCAGTGTTTACAAAGCGAATGTGCAAAGACTAAGAAAGTGCAAGTAAGTTATATACGCTGTTTACAAACAAAAAGGTACAATGATGTCGGACGATTCTGAAGTTGTAAGAGAAAATAAGATGACTAATAAGAACGACTCGAAAAACCTGAAGACTCAAAACAGGTGAACTAATTCAAGTACAGAACCTAATAGGATGTTGCGCATGTGCTCCCTGAGACGACTCGTTCTTCCCGAGTCACATTATAGATTCGTTCAAAATGAACAAATCGTTCAAGAACGACCCATCACTAATTTGTAGCATCGTGGACAATTATCCCAGAGCCTGTGCTACACAAGCTTTTGTGCTTAAAAAGTATACAAATTTTTATTTTTTGAAAAAAATGGCTGATCGTTTCACTAAATAAGACCCTTCTTCTATGGCTGGGATCATTTAGAGCCCTTTGAAGCTGCATTTAAACTACATTTTGGAAGTTCAAAATCGGGGCACCAATGAAGAAATGGTGATCCTGAATCCTGAAATGTTTCCCTCAAAAACCATAATTTCTTTAGAACTAAGACAGAAAGTCATGAACATCTTGGATGACAAGGGGGTGAGTAAATTATTTTTAAATTGTTATTCTGGAAGTGGACTTCTCCTTTAATTCAAGTAATGGAGGATTTTGAAAGTCTGACAGTAATCAGTGTTGAGTACTACTGTAAGGTTAACCCTGCCTGCTTAAAGTGTTTGAAAATGTTTGACAGTTGAAAAAAGTAATCAAATGTAATCAGTTACATTAATGCAATTGAAATAGTTATACTACTTATTAATTACATTCTAAATAGGGTAACTTGTAATCTGTAATCTATTACATTTCCGAAGTAACTTTCCCAACACTGGTCCTCATTTACCTGAGGCTTTATGCAATTACAGTGTGTAACTTTGCAACAATATACTTTTCTTGTTAATAATTAATGTTTTGAAAAATGTACAGTAAATGTGTTTTGGGTTTTTTTAGAGGCATATAATTAAAAGGGAAATTCTCATTTTCATTCTCATTCGTCTTGGAGCTTGATCACATCTGTGAGTTCAGACACATGAAAGCATGAAAAAATTCACCCTACAGTTTGACTGTTGATAATAACCAGTAGATGGAGCCATGTCTTTAAATACTGCTCTTGTCTACCATGAATAGACATGACTGAATTGTAAATACAAGTGTACTGTATCTTTAAATAAATAAAATTATGATTAGTTTTTGTCCGTGTTACTGAGTACTTTCTAGGACAAATCTTAGGGAAACATAGTGAAGTGACTTCTTATTAATGTGAATGTACTTCTATCACCACCACGTTTTTTATTGATCCCAAGGACTGTAGCCAATATTTTATTAAGATTTTCAGCATAATGGCTCAAAAATACAAAAATTTAACAGTAATTAAACCATGGAAATACATGACTGGAAAGTACACAGAGGTTAAATGTACAATAATGTACAATAAATAACAAGCTATTTACACTTTGTGAAATTACTATCAGATAATGAAATGACTTGCTCTGTGTAAACATAGGCCTACTTAAGAGCTATACACATGCTCAAAATTATTATCAGAGTTATTAATATGTTTAAAAAATTTA
Organism: Cirrhinus mrigala; assembly: GCA_036247105.1. Taxonomy (NCBI): domain Eukaryota; kingdom Metazoa; phylum Chordata; class Actinopteri; order Cypriniformes; family Cyprinidae; genus Cirrhinus; species Cirrhinus mrigala. The sequence continues at coordinate 7,269,687 of CM070015.1, read as the reverse complement.
GAGGTTAATGCAAAGATTTCTGAAAAAAAAAAAAAAAACAGTTTAAGTTGTACATGTGAGATGGCCGGAGTCACACATGGCAAGTATACAGGGTTAGGTTTACAGGCAGATGAAAAACTCATAAGAAATCACTAGCTCTGAAAATACTTATATATTCTTGGGTTGCTTTGTGTATTCCTCAAATGTAATAACTGTATTAAGTATGCATAACAAAAGAGAAGAAAATTATGTTAAAAAGTATACAAAATACAAAGCTCATGTACAAAAGCACGCAAAGCACACTGAGTGCATGTTACACATAAAGGAAATAGAAACCACAACTATAAGACTGCAGAGCACAATGCTCAGTTGTGTGATTTGAATGGTGACTGTAAAGATTAGACTGGAATTTATATTTTGAGAACATCTGTTGCGTTTCTGGCTTGTATTTAAGATGGATTGGCTATACTTGAGGATCACAACTTTTTTCCTAGTTTTCATTCTCCATGTGAGCACTGACGCACAAGGTGAGTTCATAACATGTATGATGTCCAAGACAAAATTGACTATTCTGTAATTTTCAAAATCATCCTTGCTGTTTACTGTTGTCATTGTATTTATATTTGCTACAATCTTATATATTTTAGGTCATGGCTCCCAATGTTCTGTTTTTAAAGTTCAGAGAGGGACTGTCCATACAGCCTTCATAAACAAGCCTTTCAAGATCTCCTGCAATCTGGTGTATTGTGATGATCAGACAGTCAATGTGAGATGGACCAAAGAAAATGTAAAAGAATGGATTCCAGTATCTGAAGCAGATCAAATGTCATCATCACAGAGTTATTTATCATCCAATCCAAAGATGTTGACTTCATATTTAACTTTCACAAAAATATCAAAGCATCATGATGGTCTCTACAGATGTGAACTTAAGTTATTAAACTCTTCAACATTTAGCCATTATATAAATGTTTCTGTCTCAGGTAACTATTTTCTCTTTTTTATGTTGACAAATAAGACTTTAGTTTTATTTAAATGGATCATTTAAAAACAAATGTTAAAATTAATTTTTTAACACTTCCAAACTTTTTTTGGACTGATAGTAAGAGCAGGATTACATTACATCACAGTGTGATTTACATGTTTTCCCGAATCTCAAAGTTTTCATATGATTAGTTTCATGAAAATTTCTGACATATAATTGAGTTATGTGAATTGGTGTTTTGTTTTTTTTCTTAGTGGCAGCAGAAAGAGAAAACACTGATAGCAGCTCTGATTCATATCCATGGTGGCTGCCATATCTCTTTATCTGTTTGGGTGTAGTGATTCTGGTTCTCATAGTAATGCTCATCTCTATCCTGTGTATTAATGGATTTAAATGTAAGTCATTGTGTCTTTTTCCATTGACATTTTTTCCATTGACATTTTTTCATGATTCTGACTTGTCTATTTCATTATCATTGTTAGGTTCAGAAAGAAAGAACGCACAGAGAGCGCAGCTTCAGGTATTTAATTCAGGTTTTTAATTCTTATACTACCAGTTGGTGTCAATAGGGTCTGGCTGCAGACACGCACTTGCATTTTTTCTGACTTGCACTCTCAGACCTGCACTCAGCACTTCCGCAAGTGATGTCTCTTGCAGTCTTTTTTATTTTATATTTTATTTTATTTTATTTATTTATTATTTTTTTTTATTTGAATCTCTCAACATTTTACAACATTAGCAGGTGCTGAAGACAAGAAAAAATAAACTAAATTACAATGTCACTCACAATTGCCACTTGCACTCTCTGCTGCCTGCCACTTCACTTGCAATCCACATAAATTGTGCGTGTTGCCAATGGAAACAAGACGCTGTCGTGGTTAAACGATTAAAACTGATTTAATAGCATAACCTACAGGGTCGTGCATGTCATCTGTAGATAAAGACAAGACCCGCAAATCCGTGGCCACAGAACAGCAGAATATGAAGTCAAAGTCAAAGTCAAAGTCAAAGTCAACTTTATTGTCAATTTTGCCATATGTGCCAGACATACAGAGAATTGAAATTGCGTTACTCTCAGACCCTAGGTGCATACACGTAACATTAAATACAAAAAGTACAATTTTAAAGATGCAAATAAATACAATTATACATATAATATATAGAATATATAGAAATATCGTGCAAAAGAGCTTATGTAATAAAGTGACATAAAGTGACATAGTCTTTAGAGGTAGTCTGGGGGTAGTAATTGAGTAGTATGAGGTAGTTAGCAGAGCACCAATACTGCACAAAGTGACTGGTGCCGGACGGTGGGGGGGTGTGTGTGTGTGTGAGTGTAAGTGTAAGTGCGTGAGTGTTTGTGTGTGTGTGTGTGTGTGTGTCCCAGATCAGGAATATCGTGGGGCAGGAGAGGGGAGTGGGGGCAGAGCTGGGAGAGAGTTTAGCTTCCTGACGGCCTGATGGGTGTCACAGTACAGGAAGTTTGTGGGGCAGAAGAGGGGAGTGGAGGCAGAGCCGGGAGAGAGTTTAGCTTCTTGACAGCCTGATGGAAGAAGCTGTCCTTCAGTCTGCTTGTCCTGGCCTGGAGACTCCGCAGTCTCCTCCCTGATGGCAGCAGGCTGAAGAAGCTTTGCATAGGGTGGGAGGGATCAGCTGCTATACAGAAGGCTTTTTTGGTGAGACGGGTGCTGTAAATGTCCTGGAGGGAGGGAAGAGGGACACCAATGATCCTCTCAGCTGCTTTCACTATGCGTTGGAGAGTTTTTTGGCAGGAGGTATTGCAGGCTCCAAACCACACAGTGATGCAGCTCGTCAGGATGCTCTCGATGGTGCCTCTGTAGAAGGTGTACATGATGGGGGCCGGTGCTCTCGCTCTTCTCAGTTTGCGGAGGAAGTAGAGACGCTGCTGTGATTTCTTAGCCAGTGCAGTGGTGTTGTTCGTCCAGGAGAGATCCTCGGTGATGTGCACACCCAGGAACTTGGTGCTACTCACTCTCTCCACAGACGCACCGTTGATGGTCAGAGGAGCATGCTGAGTGTGCGCTCTCCTGAAGTCAACAACAATCTCCTTCGTTTTCTCCACGTTCAGAGAGAGATTGTTGTCTCTGCACCACACGGCCAGGCGGCTCACCTCGCTTCTGTAGTCGGCCTCATCCCTTTTGCTAATGAGACCCACCACAGTCGTGTCGTCCGCAAACTTGATGAAGAGGTTGGAGCTGTGTGATGGTGTGCAGTCGTGGGTCAGCAGAGTGAAGAGGAGGGGGCTCAGCACACATCCCTGAGGGGCCCCCGTGTTAAGAATGATGGTGCTGGATGTGTTACTGCCGACCCGTACTGCTTGTGGTCTTCCGGTGAGGAAATCCAACAGCCAGTTACACAGTGAGGTGTTGAGCCCCAGCTGGACCAGTTTTTGTGTGAGCTGTTGGGGGATTATGGTGTTAAATGCTGAACTGAAGTCTATGAACAGCATTCGGACGTATGAGTCTTTTTTGTCCAGATGTGTGAGTGCTGAGTGGAGTGCAGTGGAGATGGCGTCATCAGTCGAGCGGTTGGGCCGATACGCGAACTGAAAGGGGTCCAGGGAGGGGGGCAGGACAGACTTGATGTGTTGCATGACTAGACGTTCGAAGCACTTCATGAGGATGGGAGTAAGTGCAACAGGACGGTAGTCATTAAAGCAGGAGGGAGATGACTTTTTTGGGACCGGAATGATGGTGGTGGCTTTGAAACAAAAAACGCACTGTGCAAAGCCTCTCCTTAAGCATTTTCCTCTCGTAGAAAACCATTAACACTTAATATTAATGTATTAAGATCTATTAAAAGATCAAATTCAATATACAGTTTATTAATATGATGTATATGTAGGCTATTTAGTGTTTCCTCCACAAAACATGTCATAATGTGGCATAACGGATTAAAGATGATAAAGACTAAACTCAATATGCTCCTTTTCATTATTAAAACAACTACAGACAAGCAGGTGAGCCCAGAATAAAACGTAATTTGTTTTATTTGTTTTTTTTTTGGGGTGTTATGGGGGTTTTACAGCGTTGCACATTTTAACCAATCACACACGACGAGTTTGGAATGCAGTGGCCAATCAGAGGCGTTCAGAACAGACATTGCTGAAACCTGGAGTTTTGTTCAGATTGAAGTCGCGAATTCCCTCATTATAAGCAACAAAGTGCAGATGTACGAACTATTTAAGTTGATAAATTAAGAGATTTATTTATCATACAGTGTATGGACAGCTTGATTTTAAGAAGAGTTATGAGTGCGTAAACACTAGCTAGACTGACTGTGCTCATTTAGTTCTTTCTCATCTCGTTTTTTTACTGCTTAATTCAGTATAATAAAATGCATTTTCTCAAAATTCAGGATATAGGGGCAGAAAATGTATATTTATATCATCTCATATAGTTAATATCACATGAAGAGTGCCATTTTTTTTTTTTTTTTTGGCAAAAATCACAAATGTGATATTGATTTTATACAACATTTCAGTAAACTAAGTAATTAATATTAAGAGACTTGCGTTTTAGACACCATGTTGCCTATTTTTGCTCTATTTCGGCAGCAACAACAACAACAACAACAACAACAATTTAAACACAGCCACTGCACTGTTTTGCGTCTTTAAACAACATGATGGTGTTCGTTCCTGAATTTAAAACACCTTTTCATTTTTTTTAAATAATTTGAAATATCCGCATTCTACGTTTTAGGATTAAAATATTAAAACATTTTTCATGCATTTATAACTGCAGGTTAAATGCATTCATGTCCTGCATTAAACAGTGGGTGAATATATCTAAATGCCAATTCAGATGCAGCGTTAGAGGGTTAGGGGGTTAGGGGGACCCCTGCATTTCTTATTGCGCGTTCATATCTGCTGGTATATAGTTTGTCAACCATAAGGTTTATACTGAATTTGGTCTTTATCATCATAGTCCGTTTTGCCACATTAAGCGTTTGCTGGGCAAGTATAAAAGTGAAAGTTCGCTCTGCTGTTCTGTGGCCATGGATTTGCGGGTCTTGTCTTTATCTACTACAGACATAGGCGGATTAACCATATGGGCAATTGGGCAGGTGCCCAGGGGCACCACGTCCAGGGGGGCACCGCGCAAATAATTTTTCTCTTGTAAGACAAGCACTGTATTCTCAAATGCAAGTGATGTATTCTCAAATGTCTATCTAGCCATTCGCCAGAACGTAGCCTACCCTGAATGTTTTGTTAAAAGTTTTTTTTTTCTCCTGCGTGAATCAGTGGATGCGCGATCTATTACCGGATGTACACATACTAGGTGAACCTGTGCGCTTTCGTTTCGACGCCCATACATTACTCAAACAGATTCTAGGAGCATGGAGTGTGGTGTCGCGCAATTCCAGTCTCTACAGCTGAAGTGAAACTACCTCACTCATAGATGTGTGAATCTGAATCTGCTACAGAGCGTCAGCCTTGCGCTTTCACGTTGTAGTTTGTAGCCGTTGGCAATCAAGAAAGGGGTTATCGAGTTTGTAAGTTTAATTGTAAGTTCAAAACCTCACAAAACTATGTACCTATATACAGCTCTTAACAAATTTATTATACCACCTGTTACCCGCCAACTCTTTTTTTAAACAAAAAATTGTATTGTCATTTATTAGGCAAAGGAGGTAGCTGGCAATGTGATGTCTGAATCTCCTACTTTCCAGTAGGGTTATGATGGTGAGGCAGAGTTTTCCTCACTTTTGCTCGCTTTTAAATAGCTTGTCAATGCCTGGGCATTGCAAATGTGCAAATGCGCATTTTACTTTCACTTTAGAATTAGCAGCAATTCGGCGTCAATAGATTGAATTGATAACAACAAAACCATCGCATCGAACCGAGAAATATAGATATAGAAATAAATAAAAAAATAAATAAATAAATATTTGATTTTTATTTTGTATGGCCTCCTTTGGCCTTGATAAAAGCATGCATTCTTGCTAGCATAATTTTTATGCACTTTTCCACAGTCTCCACTGTTACTGGCTTCCAAATAGTTTCTAGTTGTTCCCAAAGACTTGCTTTTGATTAAACTTTTGTGCAATCTATCTTTGAATCCATTCAGTCCCAACAACAGCTAATTGTATTTTAGCATTCGAAACACTACTGTGACTAAAGATCTGACACTAATCATTACAGAAACAAACATAACATTGGTTATTACCAATACTTAGTTTAGGGCAGCTGTGGCACAAACCTTACATTGGGTGGTTGTCTAATAAATTTGTTACGCACAGTATATGTAATTGCAAACAAGACCATGCACTTTTTAAACATTTCTTTGAAAGCAGTAAAACGTTCAAAAATTATTTTGTAAATTAAATATAAGTGAATGAACAATTAGCTGAGGACAACAATGACTCCAAAAATACTATCCACACTTTCTTTGTTGACCATAAAGTCTTAAGTGATTAACAGATAGGATTATTATTATACCTGTGACAGTTGGATTCACTAGTCATAAAATGTTTAAATTTGCTGCATACTTTTCAGATTTATATCTCTTCTTAGAACAGTCGGGTTCACAAGTTATACATAGCTTAGAGTACATTAAAAAAAGGTGGTAACCTTATTTTGTAAGGGTTTTTACTAAGTGAATTAACTGTCAACTGCCTACAGGACCCTGTACGTTATACTATTAAGGCTGCGTCCCAAAGCTCTGAAATGCTGCCTTCGGAGGCAGCATTCCAAGGCAGGAAGGCATCAAGGCACGTCCGAATCCAAATTCTGTTTAACTTCCTCTCTCCGGAGGTACCTTCTTTTGATAGAATTTTGAAGGCAGCATAGATGTATCCTTCGCTGCCTTCGATTTCCCACAGTCCTGTGCGTGTGCGCCATATAAGCTATATAAAGATAATCTGGTGAAATTAAACTTGTTACTTTATATAATAGATGACATCTTGACACTATGAATAGTAACAGTGTAAAAAGCATAAAAATAATATTGTTTGTAATAATAGTATTTTACAAAAATGGTAAAACGGTTCAAATGAGTAGTAAATAAGAATAATATTTACACTATACTACCAATAATAACGAAGCAGCCACTAATAACAATGACCTGTTCTGCAATACTTGCAACAGTGCTTTTATGTTTTTAAGCAAAAAATGCCATTCTCTCCCGTTTTTTCTGATGCACAGACCTTCAGTGACAATGACATTGAGGTCTTTATGTACTATTAAATAATTTATACATAACTTTTTAAGATCGTTTTTCTACAAACTGTACAACTTAACCGTTAGGTAACCTAGCAACAACTTTACACTGCCTCTGAAGTCTGTCCGAAACTGTTTCTAGAGTTGCCTTCGCAGTCTTCGAAGTCACTGCCTGATAGGGCAGCAAGGCAGCAAGTCAGCTGACTAGGCTTTCAGACGCAGCCTAAATTAGTTTTAATCGTTTAACCACCAAGTGTCTTGTCTCCATTGGCAACACGCACGATTTGTGTAAGACTGCAAGTGACGTCACAGGTAGCAGAGGGTAAAATATTGAGAGATTCAATTAAAAAAAATACAAATAAATAAAATAAAATAAAAATAAAATAGACTGCAAGTGACGTCACAGGTAGCAGAAAGTAAAATATTGAGAAATTCAAATAAAAAAAATACAAATAAATAAAATAAAACAAAATCGTCACTTGTAATTGTAATAAAGTAACTGATTAATTAATTGATTTAAAAAATGAAAATTAAAATGGAAAGAAATTCATATATTACAAAGTCTGAGATTATGTAGAGAAATAAAATATATTTTCATTTTCAGAACATAGTTTAAACAGCTTCAGCTTAAAGGTCGCAGACGGCAATCTCATTCACGAACAATGACAAAATAAATGTACAGAATAAATGTATTTCATAGCAAAGAGTGTTGTAAGTGCTGTAAGTGTAGTTATCAATAACACACACACACACACACACACACACACATATAATAATGTCAATATAATGAGTAAATCAGTAACTCATTATATTGACCATGTGCACAGTATACAGATCTGAAGTGTGATGAATGTGTCTGTGTGCAGTACTCAGAAGAAACAGCGCTGTGTTTCATGACCACACATCCGGCTTAAAGTATAACACCTAAACGGTCTGCACTGCATGTGTCAGATGGTGGTTATGATGCTTTATCCTGTATGAGAGATTACTGCTCAAGGTTGTATGTGCAAGGCTATAGCAAATATTTTGAAGATGTTCAATATCATGGCATCAAAGAGTAGTTATTAATAACACACATACATTATGATAAATATTAATATAATCAAAATCTGTAACTCATTATATGGTGGAAGATCCCTTGAAACCTTCAACCCCTTGGTTGACCAAGAGAGTGAGTCTACTCATATCTACAGAATATAGTTATTAGTTAATTTACCCCAAAATTGGACTTAAACAATATGAAGAGGCTTAAAGAAAAAGAACCTTAAATACAACATCATTTTCTATAATATTCTGCTGTCTGTTTTTCAGAATTGCAATTGAGTAAATTCCTCCTGTCATTTTGATTGAAATTCCAACTCATAAACTGTAAAGCAGCCAGTGCCTAAATTCTGAACGTTTTGCCCAAACGTGTATTAATTGTCTTCTTGTGTTTATAGTTTACAGATCTTCTAAAGCGTGATGAATATGTCTGTGTGCAGTACTCAGAAGAAACACTGTGACACTATCATGACCACACTCAAGACCACACATCCGGCTTAACATTAGTACCTGAATGGTCTGAACTGCATGTGTTAGAAGGTAATGCATTAGAGATAACTGCTTAAAGGGGTCATCGGATGCATAGTTCACTTTTTTATGTTGTTTGAACATTAATGTGTGTTGGCAGTGTATGTACAAATCTACCCTATAATAATAAAAATCCATGCAGTGGTTTTTAATTAACCTGTAAAAATAATATCCTCTTTTTTAAATCAAGCCATTCTCAAATGCCTGTCGGTGTGCCTCGGCCAGATCAGATAAACTTTACAACCTACAAGTATGTAGAGAGAATCTTCCCCTACTTAAATCTCTCTAAAACAGAAACATACTGCTATAGGAAATGACTACCTTTATTCATTCACAGACAAACCTATCTTTGACCTTCCTATCACACATAGGCCAGGTCATTGTGTATAGTATTATTGTAATTTTGTGTTTTTCATTATGCACTGTTATATGCATTTGTTATAATAGATGACTAGTAGTATAACTTACCTATGCCATGTTTGGTCTCTTTGAATTTGTATTTTGATGATCTAAATGATGGTGTATATTATATGTTGATACCTTTGCGACATATTAGTGTTTTAAAAATCCTTAGTAGTTTTGCATCAACACCCAATCAAATTACATATGCAAAATACCATGCTCACAGACAAAGAGTCGTAAACTTTCCCTCCAAAGGTGAAAGTTACCATTGGTTCTCGGACCTCCTGGAGGTGTAGCTTCCAGAAACCTTAAATGCATCCCAACTTTTCTTCTCTTCACTCTCTTCTGCAAATCTTCCGATTGCTGCCCATGTGGAGGAACCCACGGGGAGCCTGAGCCGGCACGGCTTTTAGTTTTCTTCATATAGAGCTGTAGCTCTCGACCACAAAGAGCCAGACATTTTCACTCAACCCTGGAATTCATCTTCATGGAAATGTCCTCGAACAGACATTTCTCTCTTCCGCATTTTTTTTTGAGTTTTCTTCACTCGTCTCACATGAGTTCTTTTAGAACCTAAGAGGATGAGGAGGATGAGCTAGAACTCGTTGGGACTTCTCCAAGTTGTGCCAGGCCTTGTGTCCTTGTCTTTCCATTCCCCAAAAACCACAGGACTTCAGCTGGGTCCCTCTCAGCTCTTTGTTCTTCTTCAATTGTCACATGGGAAGAAACTCCCAGTCACCATCGAGTCAGAACATCTTTGGAGTTCATCACTCTTCAGACCCGGAAGAATGTGATCGCGATTCCAAAACCACCACTGCTCCAAACCATCGAGACTTTCACCCGAGACTGCATTTGGACACTTGTTCATCGACCAAGGCAATGCAAGTATCGTACATTTAACTAAACAAAACAGAGGTTTAGTATAAGCTGTAGACAGCACTGATGGTTTCACTCATGTGGTTAACTGACTGACTCTTTTCATAGCTTCATTTCCTTGTCTCTCTAATGGGTTTTCACTGACACTTCCCCCATGTATGAGTGATTTCAGGTTTGTTTGTTTAGATTAGTAATGTGTTAGTAATAAAACTCTTGTGCACAAATGACATGAGTTTTGATTTTGCCTTTTTCTGCCTTGCAAAATTACTGTCCCTTTACGATTCCGATCCGAGCTACATGCTCTAATGCAATAGTACTTTAAGAAAGTTATTTTCTGTGGCCAAGAAAATATTATTTCTTAGAGTTGATATGAAATTATACTGAACGTTCACTAGACGAACAGATTAGTTGATGGAAATTGAATTCTGCTACAGTTACTACTGGCAGCTGATATAAATAATTGTAATTAATCATAATTAATGGTTATTATTAATTATTTATATACATTTCCCTTTTGAGCTAAATCGCTACAGTGTCTTACCTCAGATCAGCTGTCACAGAGCAGGGATGTAAGTTAGACAAGAATATCTCCGATTGAGAGATTGAGGTGTGTTGCTGGATGTAATGAACATAGTGCTCGTCATTTACTCCTGACATCTGAGCCGCTGAAGATGATCCAGGTTCACCTACAGCAGAAGTGAGTATAAGGTTTTTTTTTTAATTAATCTTTGCAATCGCCTTTTCTAATAACATGCTAGTCAGGAGCTAAACGCGGCTAAAGTAAACAGGCTCGTCACTCCACAGAGAGAAGAGAGGGGCGGGGCGAACTGAGCTCATTTGCATTTAAAGGAACAATCCCTCAGAATGGGATGATTTTTGCAGAGCTAAAGGTAAAAAGGGTGTTGTTTTACACAACCATTAAGAAATTTTAACCAAAGTATATTATAGACTTTTCATTAAGACCCTAAAGAATCATATGAACTTGTGGAAAATGGGCATCCGATGACCCCTTTAAGCCAGGTTGTATATGCATCTCTGCATAACTTAGTTATCCATCAGAGCATTTTTAAATTGTGTCCTCATTTACCAGATGCTTTATGCAATTATGTAGCTTTGCAACAATGTATACTTTTCTTGTAGTTGATCACTGATGTTTTTGAAAAATGTATAGCAAATGTTTTGTGTTCTTTAGAGGCTTATACTTCGTTCTCATTCATCTTGGAGCTATGAGCTCAGACACATGAAAATAAGAAAAAAAATGACATGTAATAACTGTTGCATTTGATATTCTCCATATATGTTATATACCAGGACAATTAATCATAAAAATTCTTTGTTCAGCACCAGCCGACGTTACAGTTTTTCTCGACTCACCCTAAATACAATCTGACTCTTGATAAAAAACCAGCAGATGGAGCCATGCCTCTAAATACTCCTCTTGTCTACCAAGAATAATCAGTATATATGAATGTAAATATAAGTGAACTGTATCTTTAAATAAATGCAATCATGTTCTTGTGAATGTTTCTGAGTACTTTATAAGATAAGCCGTAGGGGAACATAGTGAAATGACTTATTCCGTGTGAACATACTTCATGTATTTCTTAGCAATGAACCATGTTTCTGTGTGATTTAGTTGTGTTCGGAATGACTTGAAAGTCTCATTCGTTTAGTGTATGATGCCCAGTTTTTCTCTGAAACCATTCACGAATGTTTTGGCCTTGCAAACCTGACGTTTCTCAAAGTGGAGGAGGCCAGCAGAGTCACAAGGCCAAAACAGATGCATATCAAATAAGAAACAGAATTTGGGCTGTTAGTCACACAGCCACATGTAATCTTCTTAGCTTCTCTCTGTGATCTCATGAACAAACTGCTGTCTGTTTTCACAACTGAACAAAGCTGTTGTATCAGCCATCTGACAAGAGCACATAAGGCCAGGTTTAGATCTATTAATCGTGAATTCTTCAGTGTAAAATGAGTTCGATTTGGCAAGATCACAAGTGCTGAAACATTTTCCTGGAACGCAGATATAAAAATGTTCTTTTCAATGTTATTGTCAGAATGTACGAAGCACTATGAGGAACCAAACTGAAGTGTGCATTAAACTAACATCACTTTTACATTTAAGCATTTAGAGACCTTTTTCTAGGTTTAAAAAAGGCTATGTGACCTGCTTAACTAGCTACAGAAACACAAATCCAGATTTAAGTGTATTCTGTTTTTTTAAATAAAACAACATTGATTTAAACAACCTAGATTATTACCAACAACAAGCTGTTTTAAAGCATGAGAAAATTATTTTCACAAAAAAACAAAACATTTAAATACGTCATTTGGATTATCAAAGATGAGTTTTAAGGGATACAATTTCTGACTACAGGGGGACTTTAAGACACAAAATGTAGAGTATAACTAAAATAATTCACTTTTTCACGTGGTTTTCTTTTGTTGCAAACAAAACTTGTTTATTGTGAGACTAGCACATTCTCACTTAAACTTAAGCCTGGAATACACTACACGATTTTTGCCCCGAATTTCGGCTGATTTACAGTCTGGAGAAGTTGACACTAATTGACGAAAGTCAGAGCCAGATTTGAGTTGACAGATTCCATAGATAATCGCGTAGTGTATATGGTCACAGACTCCAAATTTTTAGCTTCAGACTTTGATTTCATCCAGTCGAATTATATCAAACATATGTTTGATATTTTCAGCCGATTTAAAACACATAATGTTTTCATTTGTCATGTGTCACCTAGCAACAAGGCGCTCCTTTCTGAGTTTGTTGTGATCGAAACTTCAAAGTCTGCTAGTGTATGGTGGCCAGTTTTACTCTGTCACTATTTACAAAGTCAGTAAGTGTATGATGCCTAGTGTTTTAAAAATCTCTTTAGCATTTAAAAGTTGTGTAATGTATTCCAGCCTTAAGATCAATAGAGCAAAGACAAAAGAAAAATAAGTTCATTATTACATCCAACAACAAAACACCTCAATCGCTTAGGAGACATTCTTGTCTTCCCCTGCTCCAGCTTCGAAACAATGGCAGACTGTTTACAGCTCACTCAGGTCTGGTCTAAGGTAAGACAGCCGTTAACTATCATGGGAGCGGCCTTGGTCTGTGTAACGTCATACAGCCAAGAATTTGAGAATGGCTTGGTTTGAAAAAGGGTTATAATTTATAGGGATTTAGAAAAAAAAATTTTTTGTCATTATAGGGTGTTTGTGTACACCAACTGCCAACACACATTTATGTTCAAACAACATGTAAAAGTGAATTTTGCATCTGATGACCCCTTTAAGGTCAAAAATAGGGAAAAATGAATAGATGTCACAGTATTTATTGTTAAATATTTAAAAAGTTCAGTACATGCAGTTCTTTTATTTATGGAATTTTCTGTTTTCCACATTCCTGATACATATGGGATTACTTAGATGTTCTGATAGGAAAAAACATAGCAGTTGTCATTTACTCCCAGCATCTGAGCTGCTAAAGACGCAGAGGATTACTTCTGTTTTTGAAGGGAACACGCCCCCAATCTGCCTAAATGTGCCTATGTTCGCGCAAATCGTTTGTGATTCCAGCTTCCAAGATTTTTTTTTTTTGTATTAATCTTTGCAAACCGCCTTTCCTAACAATGTGCCAGTTAGCAAGTTCCGCAGCTAAATGCGGCTAAAGTTTACAGTCTCTGAGAGAATCGCTTGAAACCCCATGAAAAAAGAAGGACGGGTTGAACAGAGCTCATTAGCATTTAAAGGGACATTTTGGCATGGTAAAAAGGGTGCTGTTTTACACTACCATTGAGAAATTTTAACCAAAGTAGGCTATGTTATAGACTTTTCATTAAGACCCTAAAGAATCATATCAACTTGTGAAAAATGGGCATCGGATGACCCCTTTAACCATTTACAAATAGCAATAAACCAATAGAATAAACCTCTACATGACAAACCATGTGTTATACAACCCATATCAAGTAATTTAACTGAACAGAATTTGATCAGTTTTATAATAGATTCAATAAAATTGAAGCATGGAAATGGAAATGCACTATATACTTGAATACAAGTCAATATCATTTATAATTTCCAGCTTGAAGCACACAATAAATACAGCATCCATATATTACACTAGGAAAACAATGTACTTTATTTCATACTTTACTTGCAGAAAGAATTTAGAGTGAATTAATTTATTCTAACTGTGGCCTATTACTCTCACATCCTCAGGAATATGACAAATCATTAAACATACATAGGACAAAATAACAACTCTTTCAGTTTATCAGTTGTTATCGTTACACCGACATAATACAAAGATCAAAGCAACACGATTTCCCAATAATGAAACCAGCCGATCCACAATGTTTGTCAGCCATTTAATTCCACACCGGACTGAAGATAATGCATTTCCATTGATATAGTGAACGCTTTGACAAGCTGGTCATGACCTCTTTTCTCATCATTTTTCTGGGCGGAGAGACTGAAGAACTTCAATTGCATAGTTCTAATTAGGCTCTATATCTCTAGTTCAGTCTGCCTAAACATTTAACAATATAACAGAATGAGCTAAAAAATATTTAATGATTTTCTAAAAGTATACAAAGTCTAGAGTGAAAAACAACTGTGTAGTGCTCAGTCTACCTCACTGGACTTACATCCTTTCATCGGCAGTGCGAATGTCCACCTTAAAAACGAAAGGACAGAGCAAAATCAAGATTATAAACTATAAAGGAAAATATTCGATCATAATATAAGTATCAGAAAACCAAAAAGATATGATAGAATGCTTTTTTTCTTCAACAGAGTGCAATTCACTGTAACATTTCAATTACTCACGATGATTATTAAATAATGAAGCTTTCATACACTTTCTTTGAGTGAACAGCTATTTTTTTTTTTTTTTTCAAATTCAAAAAGTTAAGAAGTTTTGAGATGTTTTTTTTTGTTGTCCTTCAAATGGGTATTAAAACAGACAAATACTAAGTTTAAACTACCCTCTGTACCAAGATAAAACCTTCATATTAGTGATGGATTTACAAATTCTTCCAAATATAGCATCTTTCCTCATGTAGAGACGTGTCACTCGTTTCTTTGGCTGGAAAGGCAGGAATTATGATGAGAGGAGATTTTCATCTTCACCGGCTTCAGCTGAAGCTTGTCGTCTGTCGCAATCAAAATGATTCACTCTGTGGAAACATGACAGAGCAAAGAGGTAACTGTAACAGTAATTGTACACACACAAGACAAACTTAACCAACGTCTCATATCAGTAGATTAGATCGGAAGAATATGTGTTGAAGGAAATACAGGTCAGGTCGCAGTTAAGCAGAAATAGCACACAGGAAGAGGCTTAGACACCTACATTTAACTGTCTGTCTCTCTTTCTTCTCTGCCTCTTCTTGGTAGTTGATGCTCTTCAGGCTCTGCTCATGTAGAACATGTGAACAACACAAACATACACATGGCTCTGTGATTGGTGGTCGAGCTATGTAATTACAGAGGGCCAAGCAATAATAAGTCAATGAGAAAGTAATTTCAAATGACAGGAAAACTGACCAAACGTATCATCCCTCTATATGGGCAGGGTCTGTTATCACTAACTTTATGACAGTTTCACTTACGGGGAAAAAGCCAATAAAACATCTAGCACTGTTCACTATAGAAAATTGAAGTAACATTAATGAGGAGGACATTGCTGCTAATCACAACGGCATGAATGTGTCATGACTGCCGTCTGAGAGCTCTAAGATATTGATCTTTGCATGCTGAGACAAATGAGTTGGCTTTTTGATGACAGAAATTTGTCTTCCTTTAAATATTTGTATCTTACTTTGTATGATTTTGATGTAACGTTTTGATTGGCTGTTCTGGATTGTTCTCATTAATCTTTTGGATTGCTTGTTAAATACTCACCATCCTTACGCAGGACACACTTCCACAAACAGAAACAGAGGCAAAGGACTAGAAGGAACGCTACAGTAGTCACAGAGATCAGGATAGCGAGCGCCGTGCCAACTAGTGAGAGAAACAGAGAAAACCACAGATTAGATTAATTTAGAGCAATTGTCTTCAGTTACCATTTCACTTTGGAATGGTTTCTGAATATTTAATCACTGGATGTTTCTTCAACTTTGGAGAACTTTTATGTTGATGTCATGATTTTTATATAACTAAGATTTTATCTTTATTTATTTTTTATTTATTTATCTAACATCATGTTATATGGAGGTGTTGAGTTGACATTTTTGAAAACTATTTTTTATTCACTTTGTGTTCAAAGAGAACTGGGAACTTAAGAAAGTAGCTGAAATGAAATTAAAAGGTTTAATTTTATTCATTTATTTTATTTAAAGTTTATTTTATTTTAAGTAATGAATTTTTATGGTTTAAACCAACCTTAAAATCATTTCCACTTATTTTTTTTCAAATTGTAAAAGTATTGAAAAAATAATTAATTTAGTGTTTTTAAGATACAGTTTGTGCTTTCTATGAAATTAGCCTTAGCAAGATAAAGTCTGGTAATTTGTTCAAAAAACACTGAAGATTTGAGATGATAATTTGCTGGAAAATGTCTCCATTCATTCATGTACAGTTTAAGTCAAATGTTCACATACACCCTGCAGAATCTGCAAAATGTTAATTATTTTACCAAAATAAGACAGATCATACAAAATGTATGTTATTTTTTATTTACTGCTGATCTGAATAAGATATTTCACATAAAAAACATTTACATATAGTCCACGAGAGAAAATAGTTGAATTTTTTAAAAAATGAGCCAAAAGTTTACATACACTTGATTCGTAATACAGCGTTGTTACCTGAATGATCCACAGCTGTGTTTTTTTGTTTAGTGATAGTTGTTCATGAGTCCCTTGCTTGTCCTGAACAGTTAAAATGCTGACTGTTCTTCAGAAAAATCCTTCAGACCCCACAAATTCTTTGGTTTTTCAGCATTTTTGTGTATTTGAACCCTTCACAACAATAGCTATAATTTTGAGATCCACCTTTTCACACCAAGGACAACTGAAGGACTCATATGCAACTATTACAGAAGGTTCAAACACTCACTGATGCTCCAAAAGGAGAAACAATGCATTAAGAGCAAGGGGTGTAAACTTTTAAACAGAATGAAGATTCAAGATTTTGCCTAAATATCATTTTTTTTCCATTTATTACTACCCTTCAGTAGCTACAGAAAATACTTACATGTTTCCCAGAAGACAAAATAAATGAAATTTACCCTGATCTTCAAATTCAGAAAGTGTCATCCCCCTTCAACTCTTAATGCATCGTAAAGTTTCAACCTTCTGTAATAGTTGCATATGAGTCCTTCAGTTGTCCTCAGTGTGAAAAGATGGATCTCAAAATCATATAGTAATTGTTGGAAAGGGTTAAAATACACAAAATTGCTGAAGAGTCAAAGAATTTGTGAGACCTAAAGTACTTTTCTGAAGAACAGCAGGCTTTTTAACCACTCAGGACAAACAAGGGACTCATGAACAACGATCAAAAAAAAAAAATGCAGCTGTGGATCATTCAGGTAACAACGCAGTATTAAGAATCAAGCATATGTTGTCATGGTTAACGCGTTGATTGAACTCACACAAAAGTAAAAATGAAATCCACACTAGGTGATCTACAAAAGGAGCACAGCAAAACACATACACATAGACAAGGACAGACGCCAAACACTGAACTGAATGCAACTTATAAAGGGTTGAAAACGAGAGACTAATTAAAACACAGGTGATAAGGATAACTAATCAGGACACAGGAAAACCCAAATATGGGCACATAAGGGAGAAACCAACTCAAATAGTCCTGGGGTGTGACATGTGTAAACTTTTTATAAATTAAATAAAAAATAACATGCATTTTGTATGATCCTTCTTATTTTGGTAAAATAATTAACATTTTGCAAATTCTGCAAGGTGGATATAATGTTTGACTTCAACTGAATGTCCACTGTTGGACAATTTTAATAGATAAATAAACTAGCGTGTGAAGAGAGTGTGAAAATTTCACCCTTCAACAGTGAGGTTATTTTCCCATAGTTGAAGAAACACTGTTACTGTTGATGAAAAGTTCTCTAGTTTCAAACAGAGATACAGCCAAAGGTCAAATTAAACAGGGAACATATGTATAAGTAACTCTACATTACATACAGAGACAAACAAAAACCAAGGAATGCATGTAACGCATTTAAACTCTGATATACAACAATACCGCATGCTACTGACAGCCTTAGGCCAGGGGTGGGGAACGTTGATCCTGAAGGGCCGCTGTCCTGCAGAGTTTAGCTCCAACCCTAATCAAACACACCTGAACAAGCGAATCAAGGTCTTCAGGATATAGAGGTAGGTTTTTGGGTTTTTTTTAGGGTTGGAGCTAAACTCTATAGAACAGTGGACCTCCAGGATCAATGTTCCCCTCCCCTGGCTTAGGCCTTTTTCAGGCTGTGCAGCCCTTTGTGATCAGGATCTCTTTGCTCCTTTTCCATCCTTTTGGTATTTTCTTGGCTTTAAAGATTTGTTTTCCTGGCCGTCGCTCTGCATTCTGTCTAAAACATAAGAAAGAGTGAGGGCCAGGAAAAACACTGAATGATGAGCCCAAAAACCTGACATACCAGAGCTAAACTGCATGTCACGCTGTAAACTACAGTTCATACATACCACTGAAATTACAACCATACAAGAATTAGACATGCAATAAGAGAAGTATGCATTTGAGACAGTGCTGGGATTTTTCAAAATTTCATATTTCACTATAACTTTTGCGATTCACCAAGGATCATCATAATTCTGACAAATAATATCTCACCATGAAAATGAGATTACATTTCATAGATTTAGTTCAATAATTTTAATTTCCTCCCATTGGTCCACTTGTAACGGTGGCCAAAAACAGTCATGACTATTGTTTACTCTCTCTAATATTTCAGATGAAACAGGTTGTTGTATGTAAAATAGTTCACACTCACTTTTAGTGTTCATGGAAACAGCAATGGCAGTCTCCAGTCCTTTATGATGAACGAGACATTTGACTGAAACATCCTTCAGGAGTCCAGCCTGGATGGTCAAGGTGCTGATGACCAGAGTCGTCCCGTCATTCTGCTGGATAGCGGTGGTCACAGGTGGGCCAATGGTCCGGTTATTCCCCTCCACATTCCACACTATTTCGGCTTGTGGCCGGGCCACGGCGGTACAGTTAGCCTCGATCACTCCTGGAGATGTGGTCTTGTAGCTTACTTGAGGTTTGGGCAGGACTGTAAATGATACAGGATAGGGGTTGTTTTGTGTCTTACTCCTAGAGAGTTTAATGTAGTCAGAATACACAACTATGTGCATGTCCATCAGTGGAGGTCAGGGTGCATAAAAAATATCAAATATAAGATTTTCACTTTGGCCGTAGCATAATGTCATCCCTCTGACATCAGACAGCAAATGTACAAAATATAAAAAAAAAATGCAAAATATTGTTATAGGATTGCAAATAAACATATAAGTTAGATTCTTTTCAGAACAGATTCTGTTGGATTCTTTTTTATTATCTATCTTTATTTTTCCTTATTTATTTAAAGGAGAAGTCCACTTCCAGAACAAAAATTACTCACCCCTTTGTCATCCAAGATGTTCATGTCTTTCTTTCTGCAGTCGTAAAGAAATTATGTTTTTTGAGGAAAATATTTTAGGATTTTTCTCCATATAGCGGATTTCAATGGTGCCCCGAGTTTGAACTTTAAAAATGCAGTTTAAATGCAGCTTCAAACGATCCCAAATACGGTTGTAACCGATCCCAGCTAAGGAAGAAGGGTCTCACTTAGCGTAACGATCGGTTATTTTCATAAAAATAATAAAATGTATATACTTTTTAATGTCAAACGCTCGTCTTGTCTTGCTCAGCCTGAACTGGACTATGGACTATTTCAACAATGTCCTTACTAACTTTCTGGGCCTCCAATGTGTTAGTTGTGTTGCTGTCTATGCAGGGTCAGAAAGCTCTCAGATTTCATCAAAAATATCTTAATTTGCATTCTGAAGACGAACGAGTCTTACGAGTTTGGAACGACATGACAGTGAATAATTAATGACACAATTTTCCTTTTTGGGTGAACTATCCCTTTAAAAACATGATGACAGCATCTACCAGCAAAAGCCTTTGAAGCCATGCTAACCAGCCAAACTTTGACCTCTTGACCCCAACACATAATCATCCCCTGACTCTACTGAATGATAACCATTTGTGTTGGCTTGAAAAGCAAGAGTTGGCTTTGTAAATCAACAGATCTGCATGCCATCTCTGAGTGTTTGCAACCCACATATTTTCGTCAGTAGTTCAAAGCTACAGAGATGCCCATTCAATCCACAGCACTGGCCCAAAAAAGAGGTATACACTTGGCATTCAAATGGAGAACAAGCATTCCACATTCTTACAAAACCATGATCCCTACAGAACAATCGAAGATCGGTATGAATAAGAGATGAGCGAATATGATTAAACAAAATGCTGAACTAAGAAATGTTGTTTTGGACTGCACTGACTTCCTTGTATGACAAACAAAACATTAGAAATATAGTGATACAGTATCTGTTGGTGGCTGCATCCTAGTTCGAACAAATGCAACAGTACAGAGCAACAAGGCACGAAGTGAACATCAATCTGAGAGAGACAAGGCAGGAGAATGAGAGAAGCACATAGAGAGAGGCACTGTGTTAGTGGAACAGTGACACAGTCATTCACTTTGGCCACAGTCTGAATAAATCATAGATCTCACAGTCTCACCCTCCTACAATCAGTTTCTTTCATATCACTCTCTCTCTGTCTGTTGTCCTCATTTTCTCCAGTCCTGTGTGTGTTTAGCCTTGTCCTGCCCTCTCTACCACTCTGTGCAACAGCCCTACCAGCTGAATACACCAAACTGGATTAGTTTTTCACTCAGTTTAGAGTCAAAAAAATCTGAGTATTGTTAGGGTTAAAGTTAGCAGAATAAGTTAATACGTACTTGCTAGGTTTATGGTAGTAGAATGTCTATTAAAGGACCATCAAATAAAGCTGATATTAAACAGAAAGTCTACGAATACTATAATGACTGCTCGTTGACATCTAGTCACAAAGTTACCTAACTGTCTAAAGTGGACTATCGAAATAAAGTGTTTCCTGATTCAGCCAATATTTGCAATTGTTAAATATAAAAAAAAAAAAGTTAAGTAGTTTGCATCACTGAATATCAGGCAAAAACTTTCTTACCATACTGGAATTCATGTCTAACTGTAAATGTTGTCTTTTATTTGATTGGTCTCAGTCATTTTGATATTGACAAGCACTGCCGGACCAGCCTAAAACGTAACTTTTAAAGCTTTACATCATCCTAACAACTAGCAGCAAGACAAGTATATCAAATATTGGCCCTGAATATCATCATCAGCCAACTTGGCAAAAATTTGCATCATCCAGCTTATCAAGATTTCACTGCAACTGTGGACTTACCAAATATAGTGAGGCAACTTGTGGCACTCTTAGTGCTGTCCGGGTAGACATGGAACTCACAGGTGTAGCAGGCCTCATCTTCAGGTCGGACCGGCCATAATGTGAGCTGCGTGTCGGACAGGGAAGGGCTCAGGCTTGCGCGGTCCACAAACTCCTCTTCAATTACAGGGTCACTCTGCTTTGCAAAAGATGCAACTTCACGGGATTCTGCTTTATTTACAATCTTCTTCCATAACACCTGCTTGACTTTCTCCGGCAGGCCATAACGACAGGCCAGAGAGGCTTGTTTACCACCCACTGCAGTCTTATTGCCCTCTGGACTCACTGTTGCTGTAAAAAAAAATGAAAATAAGTCACTGCTATAGTAACCATTGCATAACACATGTAACTTATAAACATGATTTTAAACAGTATAGTGTATTTTAAACTATATGCGTGTAATTTGAACTCTAGGTATTAAAGGAGTAGTTCACTTCCAGAACAAAAATTTACAGATACTGTACTTACCCCCTTGTCATCCAAAATGTTTATGTCTTTCTTTCTTCAGTCGTGAAGAAATTATGTTTTCTGAGGAAGACAATTTAGGATTTCTCTCCATATAGTGGACTTCTATGGTGCCCGTGAGTTTGAACTTCCAAAATGCAATTTCAATGCAGCTTCAAAGGGCTCTAAATGATCCTAGCTGAGGAATGTTCTTATCTAGTGAAACAATCAGTTTTTTTTTTTTTTTAAATTGCAATGTTCGTCAAATGTTCGTCTTGTCTAGCTCTGCGTGAACTCTGTGTATATCGGTTCATGACAGTTAGGGTAGGTCGAAAAACCATCAAATTTTCTCCTCCAACTTCAAAATTATCCTACATTGCTGTTTTACCTTTTTTGTAAAGGGCGTTTGACCTTCTTTGCATGTTCACTTAACCCAGTAAACACTGGGTCGGTACTTCTGCAGCGATGTAGGACGATTTTGAAGTTGGAGGAGAAAATGAGATGGTAGTTTTTCGACCTACCCTAACTGTCTTGAACCGGAATACACAGAAT
This sequence comes from Cirrhinus mrigala, assembly GCA_036247105.1. Taxonomy (NCBI): domain Eukaryota; kingdom Metazoa; phylum Chordata; class Actinopteri; order Cypriniformes; family Cyprinidae; genus Cirrhinus; species Cirrhinus mrigala. Next base: position 7,247,167 of record CM070015.1, on the reverse strand, counting down.
TCACGCAGAGCTAGACAAGACGAACATTTGAGGTTAAAAAGTATATAAATTGTAAATTTACTGGAAGCAAACTACTCCTTTAAAACTTGTATGGCTTAGTATAACGTAAGTTATGTCTCTTACTGAAATATGAAATAGAAAACCCATGAAATCCTTACATTATATAAAAAATTCATATCGTTTTATACATATTTTGGACTATGGAGGTGCCATTATTTCAATGACATGAAATGGCTGCAATCGGTGAGCTATTGGCGCTACCTGTTGCTATTTTTACCGCAACATAACTCGGGAAACAAAAAACTGATCTGATGCCACATTGTGTCGGTTTTGGTTGTAATTTTCAGTCAAAAGGCAACAAGAGAAGCGATGTAAGTCTTCACTGGTTTCTTAGCGATAAGAAGAGGAGAAAAGAATGGGAAGACGCCTGTGGACGAATTAACTTATTAAAGACCCACGTCTTTGTTCTCTCCACTTTAACCCTGATGCCTTTGAGGCTTTTATTAGACCACAGCTACTGAAAGAGCTTACAAATGGCAGAGACAAGAAACACTAGATGCCATCTTCGCAGGATGTAAACATGCCGATGCTTGTCATGATGCAGCAGCCACTTAAGGAGTTTCTCAGCGTGGATTTCACTCATAATCCAGGTGTGTTTAGACTCCTTGTGAGGAAAATCGATGGTACGGCATTTGGTTTAAGCTGCTGCTTATATCCATCACCACCTGTAAGCTCTTTCAGTAGCTGTGGTCATTGTATCAGTATTTTATTTTTCGAGTTGTGTTGCAGTAAAAATAGCAACAGGTAGTGCCAGGAGCTCACCGAGTACAACCATTTCACTTCACAATGGCACCCCCTATAGTCCACAATATCTATAAAACGATGTGGATTTTTTAAATAACATAAGTCTATCATGGATTTTCTACTACAAATTTCAGTACGAGACATCATTTACATTACATAAGGCCATACAAGTCTTAACTGGGGTTCCTTTTAATATCATACTACTATAAGCTCTGCTTTTGGAGCAATGCTGTAGACAAACAACTTTTGGTTCTCCAAAGAACCTAAGAAAATCTGAAGAACATGTGAAGAACTTTGTTCCACAATAAAGAACCTTTTATTCAATTAAAAGTTTCCATTGATGTTAAATATTCTTCATGGAACAACAGAAACCAATAAGGAATCTTCATTTTTAAGGAAGTATGTCACAAGACAAACTTTTTTATTACCTGCATTTAAGAAAAGGAGAAATAGGCTTTGGGAGTGAGGTCAAAAAGAGGTCTCACTGAGACCAAGATGAGATGGATGAGTATTTTCAGTGTCAGTACTAAACCATAGCTGCTGAAGGAGCATCCAGAATACAATCCCCACATGATCAATGATGTATTAAAGGGAGGAAAGGACACTAGTCTCCACCACATTATCCCTAAAAATTATTGGCAGGTCCAGAGAATCTATGAGATGTTGATACCAGCTGGATCTTTGCCTGACCAAGCAGCTGTTTCTTATCAAAAATCACATTCTCTTCCAGAATCCACAATGCAGTTGCGTAACATCTAAAACCACAACTATGCTGATGTGTTTTATTATTCCCACAACCTGATTTATGAAAGCCAAAGAACAGAAACCGATGATACGCGAGCTGAATATCAGTGTTTCAAAGCATATCTAAAACAATAAAATATTCATTAAAGTAAGACTTGTCTTTATAATGCATGTTCATTTAGAATTAAGCAATGGGCTAAAGCAATAGCTGTCTCTGATTTTCAGTCAATAAAGAGTGTGACGAATGAAAGACCAGGAATAGGAGGTGAACTTAAGTGTATTATAAAGTTTTCTTAAGTCGGAATATGAGCGAAGGTTTCAAATTTGAACGTGTTTGAATATCGCAGTTGAAAACACAACATTACTCAGCTGAAATGAAGTAACTGACATGAATAAAGATAAATAAAATGTTGCTAAGATTTTAAAAATTCAGTAATTTTTAAAGGAATTAGTCGTGTGACTGATTCAGTGACTTACTTATGACGACTTGTCACTACCTACCAGCGTTTTGATGTAAACTGCAAAAAAACTCACTAAATAAATCACTCAGAAGGACAGTCTGGAACAAAAGAAGTGATATAAACCATAAAAAAGTCACAGTGTTGCTGGAAAGCATTGATGCTCACTGTCAAATGGAAGTCATGTAGATGCATTCTCCAAATATATCTTACTGAAGACTTACCTGTGACAGTAAGGCAGGTCTGTCCTTCTCTTGAGCCTTTGGGATAAAGATCAAAGATGCAAGTGTAACAGCCCTCATCCCTGTAGCTGACTCGTTTGATGGTGATGGCGCTGGCATCTCGTGGTGAAGGAGCTAGCTCCACATGCTGTTGTCCGCTCACGCTGTCTTGTTCACCAGGCTGGTAAGTGATTAACGTCTGGTTCTGCACATCCATCCAGCGGATCTGTTGAACCGATTCTCCTCTGCCCTTGACAAGCGTACAGCTCAGAGTGAAAGGCTGCTCAACCGGGGCCTCCAGACGTTTTGGAGCTGAAACCCTGCCTGAGACAAACCAATACTGAAACCAACCGAAATGCACCGCTTACACACAGAACATGAGATAACAATAATCACGCACCTTGTAGTCTGGACACCATTACCAAAGACACACAGATCTGTAGACATCTTGGCAAGGAGACCACAAACATTTTAGCCTAGTGGAAAGAAAATACAGTATTTTAGTTACTATAATGCCAAATTCTAAGAGTTCTATCTGTCTTTAAGTGGTTTATACCCTTTATATTGAGAGGGCATTTAACAGTCCAGCTCAGTCTTGTGGGATGAAAATGAAGGCAATGATTTCTGTAAGTTAAGGACGTTTCCAACATCTTACTGAAGGGCTGCCATCTGTGTTCACATATTACAGACACAAGACAATATATAAAACATACACAGAAAACATACACACTTAAAAGTTTAAAATTAGTTTGTTAACAAATAGAAATTGTGCTTATATATGAATTTCTACACCAAATATTCTGTTATTTCACTATTTTTCCAAAATAATAAAGAATGAACATTTGTGTTTAGTTTAAACATCAATAATAAATAATTACACATTCCAGAAAACATCACTGTGTGTTTAAGCCGTTTAAGCCGTGACTGCACCACAACAATATTAAAGGAGAAGTCCACTTCCAGAACAAAAATTTACAGATAATGTACTCACCCCCTTGTCATCCAAGATGTTCATGTCTTTCTTTTTTCAGTCGTAAAGAAATTATGTTTTTTTTTTTTGAGGATAACATTTCACCATTTTTTCCATATAATGGACTGATATGGTGCCTCAAGTTTGAACTTCCAAAATGCAGTTTAAATGTGGCTTCAAACGATCCCAAATGCGGTTGTAAACGATCCCAGCCGAGAAAGAAGGGTCTTATCTAGTGAAACGATCGGCTATTCTCATAAAAATAATACAATTTATATACTTTTTAATGTCAAACGCTCGTCTTGTCTTACTCTGCCTGGACTGTTTTTCTCCGGTTCATGACAGTTAGGGTATGTCGAAAAACTTTCAAAACAAAATTGCCCTATATCGCTGTTTTACCATTTTTGTTGAGGGTGTTTGATCTTCTATGCATGTTTACTTCGCAAAGACTGGGTCGGTACTTCTGTAGTGATGTAGGATGATTTTGAAATGATTTTCGAAGTTGAGGGAGAAAATACAATCTGAGTTTTTCAATATACCCTAACTGTCTTGAGTCAGAATACACAGAGTTCAAGGACAGCAAGGCAAGACGAGGTTTGAGAATAAAAAGTATATAAATTGTATTATTTTTATGAAAATAACCAATCGTTTCACGATAAGACCCCTCTTTCTCAGCCGGGATTGTTTACAACCGCATTTGGGATCGTTTGAACCTGCATTTAAACTGCATTTTGGAAGTTCAAAATCGGGGCACCATATCAGTCCATTATATGGAGAAAAATCCTGAAATGTTTTCCTCAAAAAACAAAATTTCTTTACCACTGAAGAAAGAAAGACATGAACATCTTGGATGACAAGGGGGTGAGTACATTATATGTGAATCTTTGCTTTGGAAGTGGACTTCTCCTTTAAGTTATTTTAAATGAATATCTTCTGATTTTAAAATTGATCTATGTTTTAAGAGGTTAGAAATATTCTACAAGGATTATATAAATATAAATATAACTAATAAAACTTTAGTAAACACGATTTGCTGAAAACAGTTAAATAACAGCTGATTGATTTTTATATATAATACATATCTTTTCTGTATAACATACTATTTTTAATAATATAATCATTTATTAAATTATAATAAACTGAGAGATAAGAATAAGTTATTAATATTATATTTTGACATACCTCTATGTGGAGTAGATGCCCTCTGCTCTCAGAACACACTCTTCAACACACTGAACCAACTGAACTGCGAACGGTCCTTTCCCCACCCATCACTAACACACTGCATATGCCGAGTCAAGCACGTGGTGGCTCCGTCTCAAAACTCACTGAGCTGCCTACTTAGACAGCATTGTCAGGCATCACAGGCATCTCAGCTTACATGCACACACACAGCTCTAACTCAAATGGCAACAATGGCCAAATATGAAACAAAAAATTCTAATTATGTAGCTTTTTTGAATATAAAAAATAACATATTATCTCTCTCTCTCTCACACACACACACACACACACACACACACACACACACATACATACATACATATATGTATGTATGTGTGTGTTGAGGGACAACATGAGATGGGGTTTACATATATATAGTAAAGAGATCAAACAACTACTAAAGACCTCTGGAGGACCGTTATTATGAGTATTGAATAGCATCCTCATTATTTCACACCATTAATCTCAACAGTTTTTTTTTTCTGTCTTTCTCTCTTAAGTACATTAAAACTTATATTGAATTGAATTAAAAATGTAAACAAGAACTGATTTTAAAGGGGAAAAAAAATTACTTTGAAAGCAGTGTAGCTCGCTTTGGATAAAAATGTCTGCCAAATGCATAAATGTGACCCTCGACCACAAAACCAGAGTCTATTTTGTTAAATTTAAATGTATACATCATCTGAAAGCTGAAGCTTTCAACTATCTGAAAATCTGCAATCTGAGGGTGCAAAAAAAAAAAAAAAAATCTAAACATTGAGAAAATCACCGTTAAGGTTGTCCTCCTTAGCAAATTACTAATCAAACATTAAGTTTTGATGTATTTACAGTAGGAAATTTACAAAATGTTTTCATGGAACATGATCTTTACTTAATATCCTAAAGATTTTTGTCTTTTGTCATAAAAGAAAAATCTGTAATTTTGACCCATACAATGTATTGTTGGCTATTGCTACAAATAAACCAGTGCTACTTTTTGTGGTTCAGGGTCACAAATATGAACTTCAGAAGTATTTCTGTAAAGAGACTCACAGCACAGGAATGTTCTCAGTCTGACCCCTAGTGTTCAAAATGGGTCTGACAATTTTACTCATAATACTTGATCATTAAACAAACAAACGAAAAATGTAAAAGCCAGAATACACACAGTTCAAGGAGAGTAAGGCAAGACGAGGTTTGAGAACAAAAAGTATATAAATTGTATTTTTATGAAAATAATAATCGTTTCGCTAGATAAGACCCTTCTTCCTCGGCCGGGATTGTTTACAACCACATTTGGGATCGTTTGAAGCCGCATTTAAACTGCATTTTGGAAGTTCAAACTCGGGGCACCATATCAGTCCATTATATGGAGAAAAATCCCGAAATGTTTTCCTCAAAAAACATAATTTCTTTACGACTGAAGAAAGAAAGACATAAACATCTTGGATGACAAGGGGTGAGTACATTATCTGTAATTTTTTGTTCTGGAAGTGAACCTCTCTTTTAAGATAGTGATCCAAAAAATATTCCCTCCAATTCTAATGCCATGGCAAAACATTATCAAAACAAAACAATATCAAGCTGCAAAACAAGCTGTTTTGTACAGCTAAAAACTGTCTAAAATATGGAAAAATGTGTGGAAGCTACTAAATTATATAAAGAAGGACTTAGTAAACAGCAAAGGGTGCAATATTTTGACAAACTAAAGTTAATAGGTGGTAAAGATACGTACAAGCAGTCTTAATTAAGATATTAGTCTAATATTTCACCTACCTGACTGGAAATGAAAAGAACAAACATGAATGTTGTCAAGACTCTTACCTTGAAATCCTCAAAGCACAACCGTTTGGCCAACCACAAATGTCTTTTGTTCCTCAAACAGTTTTTTGCACTCTTGTTATAACTTTTGGCAGTCTACAGTACTCCAAATGTTTTTCCTGGTCCAACCGATTAGTACAGCCCAAAACAATACAATAATTGACCATTTTCAGCAGCAATAATCAGCTAAATATTTAAGTTTCAGTGGCATTGTTTACATTCAGTGCCACCAATATGAAAACACTCTATGGCCGTGCCCATTTTTATGGGAAAAATAAGGTGGATATAGTTTTGGTCATTTACAATAAAAGTCCTGACAGAATATTGAATTTACCATACCTTCAGAAATGTATTGAAAACATGAAAGTAAACACACTGACCAATATTCTTTATTCATTTATAGAAGTAGAGTTTAAAATTTAAGATTTTTTCTTTTTTTTTTTTATAAGGCCATCTAACAAAAAAAGTGATTTGAAATCATTATGCAATTTCCCAGCTCATGAATACAAATGTCCCAGAGGGTCTGGAAAGCACGTATGACCATAACAACAGATAACACAAAAGATGGCTCCATAGATCAGTGTTTACTGTAAGTGAGATGACAACTTAAAAGCATGTGCATCCTGCACAGTGACAGCCTTGACCACAACACACCACAGACGTCACAATCTTTTTCAGCACATCTACCACTATCATCTTAAAGGAAAACAAATGTAGATTTATTACTCACTTTGTTAGTTTATTCACAATTTAGTTTGTTGGTGAAAGCAGCAACTTAATCAGCACACATTTAGTAAAGTATATATCAACAGCATCTTCACTAGCTAGAAAGAGGTCAGTAAACCACTGTTGCTACAGCAACTAAAGCAAAAAATAGATCACCACAGACCCGCTGTTGCAAGCTGGACGACACTGCAGCTAGATTAGAGACTTTGAAGACTCCCTACGTTTGCTCTTGTAACAGTGAGAGGAAACCTTAACTTCAGATTTTCAAAGAAAATTTGCTACTTCACTCTCAGTGGAAAGCAAAGATTTCAGCGGTGAACTCAGAAATATAATCACTAAATCATAAACTACCATTCCAGAAAAAAAGTGTTATCATTAAAGAATAGAGTTATATACACTCTATAGTTCATGACTGTGACACATAATGTTACACCAACAATAATGGAGCACAGCAGGGATGTTGTATTTTTGGAGGCCAAAACCTGTCATTATGAAGTCAGTGGGTTTTTGGTGTAATGCCTGAAATAAGGTCTGTGGTTAACACGAGCCCAGTATATGTCTTACTCAGCAACATAAAATACATCAGTAATATCCCACACATTATTTTTAAGGCTGTCAAATGATTAATCGCATTCAAAATAAAAGTTTGATGTGTGTGTGTACTGTGTGTAATTATTATGTATAAATAAAAACACACAAATTAATGTATATATTTAAGAGAAATATGTTATGTACAAAATAGTTTTATTTATATATATAATATAAATTATATAAAAATTATAATAAATGCATATACTTGTAAATATTTCTTAAATAAATACAGGAATGTGTTTGTATTTATATATACATAATAATTACACAAAGTACACACACATATATTAGGCAAATTCAAACTTCTATTTTATATGCGATTAATCGGGATTAATCGCGATTAATCGCTTGACAGCCCTAAAGCTTTTAAATGTCTTAAAAAAGACTTGATAACAAGTGCCTAAGTGTGACTACAGAGGTAGTTCAGAGGTACATTCAACACCATCATGCTGAACAGAAAAACTCATATACTCACTAATCAACTTTTACAGTCTTGTTGTGTTTATAATCACACTCTTGCAAAGTATTCAAACTCAAAATTTCAACGAAAATACCTTTTAAATAAAATATCTCATTTTCTGCTATAATCCAAAAGCCAGTGAAAATATCCCACTGGCGTTTTGTCGAGGGAACCAGGGTGATGTGAACTTCTAGGTAGGCACACAAAAACATGCCATAATCACTGCAGCACTCTATTCATTTGTTTCTTAAGAAAACAGGGATGGTTTTGCTGCAGCAGCATCCTGGGTTTTTACCTCTTGCTAATTAGGGGTCTTTATCTGTTTTTATTATCTGGCATACTTCTGCCCACCTATGACCTTTTATTTCCTTGAATCGTGACCATCTTGTTGACGTAGATGGGTTCATCTGCAAAACAGAGAAAATGTAAAGTATGAGTAGGTAGTAGCAGGTCAAATAATTTTCATTTTTCCCACTTGTTTAACTTTTTACACATTTTAAATTAAACAGCATCCTACAAAGGCAACACACAGTAACTACACCAACTGTAGTGAATAACAGTTCTAATGAAGCCATTCAATTCTGATTCGGTTTCTCACCCCATTTTCATTGAGGATCTTGAATCTCGAGTCAACAACATATGCCACTAATCATAGTTTCAAACCCAGTTTCAGTCATAACTCAAAATGTGTATGATTTCAGTAAATGTTACATTTTAGTCTATTCCTTACACAACGCTACGGCCAGTCAAATTTCTGGACACTAGTTCACACTCACTTTCATTATATGGAATACAAAATATCTTCTGTGCTTCACAGAGGAAAGAACGTTATGTGGCATGAGGGTGATGACAACATTTTAATTTTTCATCTCTGATTACAATCACACTAACCTGAAGTGTGGCAACACTTTTTTCTACATTTGAAGATGAGAATAGTCGCCACAATTAAAAGGATTCCAAGTGCTGAGCATACAGGTATTGCGATCAGTGCTGTTTCAATAACAGTGGGCTCTACAGGGACAGGAATCCAAAAAATCATGAGCTGTAACAATCTGTATGATGTAGTCTATATTTTTGTTTCTCTGTAGGTCATATAATAAGGAACCTATTTAATTTTTATTATATTTAATTTTTTGTGTGATGTGGCCACTTAGAAAGATGACTCAGCTAGTCAATGAGGAACAATGCGGTGTGACAGATACTTCCTAAACACCACAAAAACCTTGTGCTCTTTGTTATTTTATAATAATGTTGCATTCTAATGTCATTCTGGCATTGTAAAATAATATAAAATAAAATAAAATGTATGATATGACCCATTTAAAAATGTTTTACTACTCATTCTTAATGCGAAGTGATTTAATGCTTTGTAGTTTCACAATAAGCACCCATTATTTTAAAAGCATTTGTTATGTATGAGTACGTGAAAGAACGAAAAACATTAACATTTTCTTTTAATAAAAGGGCCATATTGTTATTTGAGTAATAGCATGTGCATCTAATGTCCACATGAAATGCAGTGAAAGAACAGGTACCTGATGGTTTAAATGTTGTGGCATACATTAAGCTGTTCGGTCCAGTCGTCAAGTTTTCAACTGAGAAAACAAATGATTAATACCAACAAATATACAAATCCCTGACAGACTCTACAATACTGCTATCTGATTATCATAAGACTATCATCAGAGAATTGACCTGAGTTAAGCATAAAATAGTAAATTACCGTCAAGTACTTGAAGATAAATTTGTTCTATGTGCATCTTTTGATCATGGCAAATGATGGTGCAAGAGTAGTTCCCAGAGTCTTCGTCTTTTAAATGTTCAATGTGAAGAGTACCATTCTCCATTATTTGCATTCCAGTCCTCTTGCTGAAAATTTTTATTTCCTGTTTATTTAGATTAATCTTGGCCAGCAAGATTGTTCTATTGATTGTGTGGTATTTCCATTCGATTGAATTTATAGACGTCCCCAGTGGACATTCAGGGAGAGGAAACAGTACAGTCCGTCCCTTCATTGTAGATATGTGTGCACCTTTAACAAGAGAGAGACAGTCAAGATCAAGAATCACTAAATGCAGACAGTTAACAGCACACTTTGCAGTTTAGCCATCAAAACAACAGCTCTTGAAGATGATTTATGTTTCTTCACTAACACGTTTAACAAAGGTTATGATGTTGAAGAAAATAGAGGTTACTTGGAAAGATTGCATCAGGGCGGTGTTTAGGAGTTTTTGAAGCATGTAAACAGTAAACGAAGCAACATTTTAAGTTATTTAAAGAGAGTGATCATTCAAACAGAAATATTTCTGTGGGAAATTAAAACAGTAGGAAGAAACCTGGATGTTTGCAAGAATGAATATTGTTAAATGGTTATATTTTAATTAAATATTTATTATATATCCTATATATTTGGCTGAGTTTGTGCACAAGAAATGTTTCCATCAAACTAGAGCAGTCACAACACTTGCTTAACCACTTCCTTTGAGATATTTCACAGCTGGACATAAATATAGCCCATCTGTAAAATAAAATAAAAAAGTCTCAAGTCTATAAAAAGCAGCTTTAGTGAGTCACACTTAGCTACCAAATATTTGTTTTTATTTTAAAGCTGTTTTTAAAGCAGTCAGTAGTCCTCCTCAACCAGTTATGATCACTGTGTTCCATAAAACTGTTTGTCACTATATTAGGTTTTTATTAGATTACAGGCTTAGATGAATACCGCATCCGCTCACATATACTCTTAAAAATGAAGGCTCCAGACAAGAGTTTCAGTGTCACTAAAGCACCATTTTTGCTTTTTGGTTTTTGTTAGTTTGAAGAACCTTTTTCCACTATAAAGAAAATTTTCTGTATTTGAAAGATTCCATGGATTTTATAGGTTCTTCACGGAACCCATTAGTGCCAATAAAAAACCTTTATTTTTAAGTGTAGAGAAGCAGTGTGTCTGCAACGCTGGATTCTAATTCACCACTGAAACACTACTGATCCCAAATAATGTGTGAAATACAATTACCTATGAACACTGATTAATGTCTTTCAAAAACAGCACATCATCACATTTACTACCACTTAACATCCTATTGTAAAAAAGAAACTTTTTGAGGGCTGTAATAAAATAACATTTCACGCTTAATCATATACATAAGATTATAACTCTCACCCAAAGTCAGTCCCAAGAGAGTAAAGAAGAAGATGCACTGATAATTGTTCATCCCCGTTGAAATCCACCATAAGTAAATATGTGTGACATCAAGGAAAAGTTGTCAAATGCTTGCTGTCTTAGACTATATTTGGAAAAGTGTGCTTTTCACACTCTACAACTTCCTGAAGGCAGACACTGGTACACAGTGGTACACAGTTGGGGTGGTATTACTTTATACACAACCTCTGAGTGTGTAGGGCTTCGAGTGTTGTCATACTGACCCCTATAGGGCTAATGTATGGCAAGCTGTTCAGGAAATGATACATGTGTATTGTGTGAATATGGGTTGGTTCACTGGTTGAATATATGGTTTAATGACAAACACATTAGTTTATAATACATTGGTATAATCAGACATATGTTAGTTTAGATACATCGGTCTGATCACATGCACATGGGTTTGCTCTTGTATAGGTTGGTTTGTTCAAGTAAACATTGGGCTCCTCAAACATGCAATGATTTCCTCAAATATATATTGGTTGAGGTAAATCGGTTTCCTCATGTATACACTGGTTTCTTCAAGTATACACTGGTTTGTGTATATATTGTTTTCTTCAAGTATATTTTGGTTTAGATACATTGGTTGGCTCAGGTATACATTGGTTTGTTCAGCTGTATACTGGCGGTTTACTTAAACTTGCATTGTTTTTTTTTGTTCTGTTTTGTTTTGTTTTTTCTGGTTATATATTGGTCTAGATACATCGGTTTCCTCAACTATGTATTGGTTAGTATACAGTATATTGGTTTATTCAAGTATATATTGGTTTAGATACATCGGTTTGCTCAACTATGCATTGGTCCCCACGGTCAGGTGAGCCGCCACCTGGAAGAAGAGCCTCCAACAACACATTGTTGAACTGTAGCATTCTCTATTCTTTGGCTATGCTATGTACTTATTTTGTTTTCATTTATCATAAATAATGACCCTTTTATGCACTGTAATGCATTAATCATTTTCTACAGGCATTATTAAAATTCCACCAGAGGTGAAATTAAGTTTGCAGTAAAATCTTATTCAGGGTGACCGTAACTCTGTCTGTGTCAGGTTTTTATTTTACAGTTTGGGAGAAAATGAAAAACAAATTCCGTTACATTACTAGGAACTTCCCCAAACAGAACTTTTTTCACAGCTAAAGGTTTCAGACAACATTCTTCACTATTTTCTAATGTTTATAGATGAAAAACAAAGTAAATGCTTTAACTGTAAATTGGTCATGTAGATAAAAGGCCATATAAATGACCTTTGTGACCTAAGCTGTCATAGCAAATCAGAAAAGTAATAGTGTGTTTTAACATATTGGTTGCTTTTCTCAAAAGAAGGAGAGAGCACATTCCAGTAAGAAGACATGTAATTATATTCTATTCATGTTTCACATGTGGGCCTCCTTTAAATCATGTAATGTTTCACACAATAATATTAATTAACAACTTACTAAACAACTCGAAAGATATATATTGAAGCGGAAGTGGATTCCAGAATCCACCCGTTTAGAATCATTAAATAATCACAACAGAAATATAACGAATACAAACCAAAACAAAGGGGGAAAAACGAAAATAAAATTGTCTTAAAAAAAACAAAAAAACAAAATTGCTTTAAAAAAAGTTTGCTATTGCAAAACAGTTATCTACATTTGTTACGTCCCTTGTGTTTTATTTGACTTTGTTCTGTTTTTGGGAAGATTTAAAAAAAAAATGCAGAAGTCTTTGTTTTGTTTTGGGTTTTTTTGCAAAAGTTCTGTAACAAAAATCAAAGACTTATGCGTTGGGCTTTAATCTGTCAAGATTTTAACTTGGACATCAAATATAAAAAAGGCAAAGATAATGTTATTGCTGATTCTTTGTCAAGAACTTGTTTATTAACATGAAGCATGTTTATTCTTGTGTATGGGGGTGTTACTTCCCTTATGTTTTATTTGTCTTTGTTCTGTTTTTGGGAAGTGTTGTATGTGTGTTTCTGTGCAGGATGACATCTGATTGTTCCTGTCCTCTAACTCGTGCCACGCCCTGCCCGGTCAGCTGACTCCCTGCTGGCTATAAAAGATGTCATCATCACTTCCTGCTTCAGCTTTGTGCTCATTTACTGTATTTGCTTTTCATCGCTCTGTTAGTTAGTTGTAAGCTTGTGTTAGTAAAACTGAGATTCTGTGTGTGTTCTTCTGAGTGTTTGTGAGAGATTGTTGTTTGTTAGTGCATTCGTCCACTATTTGTAACTCTGACTACCGCCTGTTTGACTCTGATTTTGGATTGCCCCTGTTTGGACTTGGTTGCTAACTGTAAATAATTGTATATAGTATTCTTGGGGTGGTAGGGAGACCGACGCCATTTTTGTTGAAACCTTTTGTTGATTGTTTTTGTACAGGGAGTTAGGGAAGTTTTATTGTATTTTCTTTTCTTTTCTTTTGTAAATAGGAAATTTAGAGGGTTAAAATATTAGTTGTTTTCTGTTTGTTATTTTGGCCTTGTCAGCTCCTGAAGTCACAGTTCCCCCACTTCTATTTGTAAAAAAATCATTGTTTTCATTAAGCTATTGTTTTTTTGCTTTTCAAACTCCTCTGCGTCCTCGCACTCTTTCATGTTGCGCCTTTACCCTAGACGGGGTGTTACAACATTACACACATCATTTCAAAACTTTTGTTTAATTGAGAAACATTGCCATTTAAATGCCACACTCATTTACTGATGACCTACACAAAGTGAACATCTGTGAAAACAGTTTTACATTGTTTGTTCACTTTGAAATCAAAACTTAGTGTTTGGAGAAAGAAATTATTTTTAATTTTTCACCATAGCGACCTTCATAAAATATATATTTGCTTTTTCTTGAATAATTATTACATTTTTAATCAAGTTATTACAGTTTTTTTTCAACTGCTTACACACAAAACCTGACACTCAAACACCAGAACCACACACCAAATCTGCAAAACTATACACCAATTGTTGTTTGATATACAAAATTGTTAATAATCTTGCACCTTCACCCTTGAAAGAATTTGTTTTTATACAGCAAACTAGAGCCTCATCAAGAGGTGATTGTGCAGCGAATTTTAGAATTACTGATTTAAGTCGCTCAGCTTTTTCTGTAAGAGCTGTTTTATTTGTACATGGTATTATATCGATTGTTTTTATTTTATAATTTGTTTTGGTACTCTCCTGCCCAGGGACAGCAGATGAAATTTAGTTATGTAGCTAATTCTGGGGCAGTTTTTTTTTTTTTTTTTTTACTGTCTACTGTCCCTGTCAAATAATGAATTAAAATAAATAAATAAATAAATAATTTCTCAGACTTTTACAACACTTTTTGCAAAACACAACACACTATAGAGGTTATGCGCAACAGACTTCCGTATTCTGCTAACCAGGTCTCGTTGCTTCCAGTTCACATGTTTTTCACATGCCTTGTTAAATATGAAGCTGTTTTACTCAAGATGCCTTCAAAATAGACACTAAAGAAAATCATAACCAATGTCCACCACAAATGTGGATTGATATATAATTTTTTTTTATTTTTATTCTTTTTACTAACATATATATAATTATTTATTTATATTTATATTATTTATATTTAAAATTATAAATCATTATATATAAAAGTCGAATAAAACGTCAACTATAAAAACAGCTAGCTAATTTAATTGATTACCTTAAAAGTCCATTGATATCACCATTATTTAATACTGCTAAGTGGAAGCAATGAGACCTGTTTTCCAGGTTTGGTCAGGTAATGTTCGACATATACCCAATTCTCTATGTAACGCACACAAATCTAACAGGAAGTTAACAGGATTATCTGAAATAAAAAGCTTTTGTAACGTTATACACTATACCATTCGAAAACTTGGAGTGAGTTTTTTCCGGGGAAATAAATTAAAGAAATTAATAATTTTATTCAGCAGTGATGCTTTAAATTGATCAAAAGTGATGATAAAGATGTTTATAATGTTACAAAAGATTTCTATTTCAGATAAATGCTGTTCTTCTGAACTTTCTATTCGTCAAAGAAACTACTCAGCTGTTTTCAACACAATAATGATAACTGCTTTTTGAGCAGTAAATCAGAATATTAGAACGATTCCTGAAAGATCATGTGACTGGAGTAATAATGCTAAAAATTCAACATTCAAATCACAGGAATAAATTATATTTTTATATATATTTAGATATAAAATTGTTATTTTAAATGGTAAAAAAAATAAATAAATAAATAAAATTTTTACTGTTTTTGCTGTACTTTGGATCAAATAAATGCAGGCTTGGTGAGTAGAAGAGACTTACAATAAAAATCTTACTGCGCAAAAACTTTTGACTGTTAGTGTATTTCTTTTCTTTAGTACTGTAAAATACTGCATTCACAACCACAAATGTTCAAAAAAAAAAAGAAGAAGAAGAAGTTTGGTTTCAGTCTTGCTTTCTTGTATCTTGTTTACTGTGAATGTTTTAACATTTCTCTGCCAATTACTTTTAATCTTGTACAGAAATGTACAAACCGTAAAAGAAAACTCAATAAAACCTGAGTCACAGTCACCCTGAATAAGATTTTATTGCAAACTTCATTTCACCTCTGAAGGAATTTTAATAATGCCTGTAGAAAATGGCATCTACGCTAATATTAGTCTGTTTCTCTCTTATTCCGAGGTCACATTAACCACCAGATCCAGTCCGTATCCAGATCAGATGGTCACTGCAGTCCCCCGGATCCAGTCCGAACCCAGCCCAGACGGTGGATCAGCACCTAGAGACGACCTCTACAGCCCTGAATGTCAGCGGAGTCCACATCAACTAGATGAGCCCAAGAGACGGATCCACAGTGAAGACCTCGTCACCTAGACGGCTGTCGGCACAAGACCACGGGAACTTTGGCCAGAGGAGAACTGGCCCCCCGACTGAGCCTGGTTTCTCCCAAGGTTTTTTTCTCCATTTGTCACCGATGGAGTTTTGGTTCCTTGCCGCTGTCGCCTCTGGCTTGCTTAGTTGGGGACACTTTCTCTTAACACAATATTGCATTTTATTTTATTGTTTTTGATAAACTACCTTTACCTAAAATGTGAGTGTTTACTGTTGCCTTTGGCATTGTTGATGTACTGTTTCCTATTTAATCTGTACAGCCGCCTTGTCACAATTCTGTATTGTTAAAGGCGGTATATAAATAAAGGTGACTTGACTTGACTTGACTAGAAAAAGCAGGAAATGATTAATATGTTACAATGCAGAAAAGGGTCATTATTTATAGTAAATTCAAATAAAATAAGTTCACAGAATAGCCAAAGAATAGAGAATGCCAGTGTTGTTGGAGGCTCTTTTCTTTTGAAAGAAAAAAATAAAACAAATAGATAAAATAGAATAAGAATAGTGTCACACCCCTGTGGACTGTTTGTGTTGGTTTCTCCCTCTTGTGCCCATATTTGGTTCTTCCTGCCCTCGTTGTGTCCTAATTAGTTAACTCACTTCACCTGTTTGTGTATTGTTAGCCACCCTTTATAAGTTGTTTCAGTTCTATGCTTTGGGTCCGGTCTCGTTGTTCGTGCACGTGTTTTGCTGTCTCCCTGTAAGTTTCATTGTGGATATTATTAAAGACTTCTGGATTTCATCGTAATCTTTGTTCGAGTACGTTCATTCAACACGTGTTGTGACAAATAGAGAGTGCTAGATAAAAACTCCACAGTAAAATATATTTGATTGTAATATAACTATACCTTTTATATTGTGCAATATTAGTAGTTTTGTAATAGTGTTTTTTTTTGTTGTTGTTTTTGGGTATATTTAAATAGTAACTATATCTGTACTGTAATTTCGCTAACAGATGTGCAGTAAAATCCAGGCAGCGGCTGGCCTGACACGGTGTTCGCAGATGGTGGCTCGCTTGACCGTGGGGACCAATACATCAAGCAAACCGATGCATCTAAACCAATATATACTTGAATAAACCAATGTATACTAACCAATACATAGTTGAAGAAACCGATGTATCTAAACCAATATATACTTGAACAAACCAATATATACTAACCAATACATAGTTGAAGAAACCGATGTATCTAAACCAATGTATACTTGAAGAAACCAATATATACTAACCAATGCATAGTTGAGCAAACCGATGCATCTAAACCAATATATACTAACCAATGCATAGTTGAGCAAACCGATGCATCTAAACCAATGTATACTTGAAGAAACCAATATATACTAACCAATGCATAGTTGAGCAAACCGATGCATCTAAACCAATATATACTAACCAATGCATAGTTGAGCAAACCGATGCATCTAAACCAATATATACTAACCAATGCATAGTTGAGCAAACCGATGCATCTAAACCAATATATACTAACCAATGCATAGTTGAGCAAACCGATGCATCTAAACCAATGTATACTTGAAGAAACCAATATATACTAACCAATGCATAGTTGAGCAAACCGATGCATCTAAACCAATATATACTAACCAATGCATAGTTGAGCAAACCGATGCATCTAAACCAATATATACTGAGAAACCAATATATACTAACCAATGCATAGTTGAGCAAACCGATGCATCTAAACCAATATATACTTGAAGAAACCAATATATACTAACCAATGCATAGTTGAGCAAACCGATGCATCTAAACCAATATATACTTGAAGAAACCAATATATACTAACCAATGCATAGTTGAGCAAACCGATGCATCTAAACCAATATATACTAACCAATGCATAGTTGAGCAAACTGATGCATCTAAACCAATATATACTAACCAATGCATAGTTGAGCAAACCGATGCATCTAAACCAATATATACTAACCAATGCATAGTTGAGCAAACCGATGCATCTAAACCAATATATACTAACCAATGCATAGTTGAGCAAACCGATGCATCTAAACCAATATATACTAACCAATGCATAGTTGAGCAAACCGATGTATCTAAACCAATATATACTAACCAATGCATAGTTGAGCAAACCGATGCATCTAAACCAATATATACTAACCAATGCATAGTTGAGCAAACCGATGCATCTAAACCAATATATACTAACCAATGCATAGTTGAGCAAACCGATGCATCTAAACCAATATATACTAACCAATGCATAGTTGAGCAAACCGATGTATCTAAACCAATATATACTAACCAATGCATAGTTGAGCAAACCGATGTATCTAAACCAATATATACTAACCAATGCATAGTTGAGCAAACCGATGTATCTAAACCAATATATACTAACCAATGCATAGTTGAGCAAACCGATGCATCTAAACCAATATATACTTGAAGAAACCAATATATACTAACCAATGCATAGTTGAGGAAACTAATGCATCAAAACCAGTATATACTTGAACAAACCAATATATACTAACCAATACATAGTTGAGGAAACTGATATATCTAAACCAATATATACTTGAATAAACCAATATATATACAAGCCAATATATTCTTGAAGAAACCAATATATACAGACCAATATATATTTGAGGAAATCATTGCATGTTTGAGGAGCCCATGTTTACTTAAACCAACGTATACAGGAGCAAACCCATGTGCACCCATAGATACATCAGGCTGATGTATCTAAACTAACATATGCCTGATTATACTAATGTATTATAAACAAATGGGTTTGTCATTAAACCATACATTCAACCAGTGAACCAATCCATATTCACACAATACACATGTATCATTTCCTGAACGGCTTGCCATACTAATGGCGTCAGTGCAGAGGAAGAGTTTCCCACCGCTGTAGGCTACTCTAACCGAACTTTAATGTCAAAAAAGCATTTTATGTTTGCAGTTAACCCTCTGGTTTTGTTCGGATTCCTGTCACACTTGTGGTGTTCCCGGTCTAAAAAACAATTGCTCATGAATCTGTCATTATGCTATATTATCACCAAATATTGGATTCAATCTTTTTGTCAACTTGTCTTCTTTCATTTAGGACTGGTTTTGTGTTTCTATTTGCATCAGGTTAATTGTAGGCCTTATTTATCTGAGAGTAGGCACCTTGTTTTTTGAGTAAAAAAAAAAATATATGTATTTTTTTTTTTTTTTTAATAATTTTCACATCAAATAAAAGGAGGCTTAGTGAGCAGAAGAGACTGATTTAAAAACTTTCAAAAACTTTTGACTGGTAGTGTACTTATGTAGAATATTGCCACATTAAAGTGAAATTTTCTGACCTCAAGCCTTCGTGGAAGACAGAGTCATGCAGGATGTATTGTTCACTTACGTAATGATAATGATTAATTCATTGTGCTCATCATTTTGTGTTTTATTTTTTATTTTTATTTATTTTTTATTATTTTTATGATGTTATTTATATATATATATATATATATATATATATATATATATATATATATATATATATATATATATATATATATATATAATTTTTTTTTTTGGAATAATTTTCACAATATGAGAAAAAAAAATTCTAAAAATTTTGCACGGTTTCTCACACTAGTGTGCTGTAATGTTTAATCAGGAAGTTTGCTTTTAAATGCTTTTATTTTGTACAAAATTGCAAAAAGTCACACTTGTGATGTTCCCGGTCACAAATTAACCAGACTCCAAACAATTGCTTATAAATCTTTCATTATGCTATATTATCACCCGATATTGGATTCAATCTTTTTGTCAACTTGTTTTCTTTCATTTAGGACTGGTTTTGTGTTTCTATTTGCATCTGATTAATCATAGGTCTCATTTATCTGAAAGTAGGCACCTCATTACTATTGTATTATACCTATTTCATCCTACCCTGAACTGCATGCAATATGCTTTATGATAACTTTCTCTCTCTCTCTCACACACTCACACGCTCAAACTGCCTTGTCTTTAGCCTAAGTTTTGAGGCTTTCATGTTCTCACAGAGTAGATGAAAGTTTACAAATAAATGCTGTAGCACAGAGAGAGCTTCAGCTTGTGTTCCATGATATTGTCTCTGTTTGATAGTGTCAGTGTGCAGGATATATACAACTGAAATATAACAGTTTTGTTTGTTGTTCCACGAAAGCTGTAAATTATCTTAATGTTTTCTTTCTTGTATGTCATGATGGTCACATTTAACAGGAACAGCATAAGTATTACTTCCTGCCCCTTTTTAGAAGATAAAATCATTTCAAAATAAAGGTCTGGTTTTTTTTTTGTTTGTTTTTTTTTTTTGTTTTTTTTGTGATCTTCCCCATTCATTTTCAATGGCTGGCCATTTTTGAAAAGGGTGACTTTGTGCATATTTGTACAAAATACAATCATTTAAATCATTAATCATTAAGCAAAATTCCTGATTAAACATTAAAGCACACCAGTGTGAGAAAAAAATGTTGTTGTTGTTTTTTTTAATCTCATAGTGTGAAAATTATTCATAAAAAATGTTTCTTTTTTTACTCAAAAAATGAGCTACCTGCTCTCAGATAAATGAGGCCTACGATTAATCAGATGCAAATAGAAACACAAAACCAGTCCTAAATGAAAGAAAACAAGTTGACAAAAAGAATTAATCCAATTAATATAGCATAATGAGAGATTTATAAGCAGTTGTTTGGAAAAATTTCTGATAAGTACTTATACCCTGTGTGAACAAAGTCAGTAAGTTTGAATCCAATGCGATAACGTTAACTAGTATTTTCTGGAAAAAGAAAAACACAACCAGAGGGTTGATACAAGCAGAAGGCATATAGCCAGACTGCAAAAGTAAGTCGTTTATAATTTTCAATATTATAAGTCTAGGCCAGTTTTCTGTCAGTAACGCAAAGAGGTTTATAGCTAACGAATAGATAATGTCTCTACCTTGTGGTCTTGAAGGAAATGCACAACTTCCTGTGCCTAAGCAGCGCATCAACTGTCAGAAACCGAACATGTGTCATATCTTTGAAGATATAGGTAAATTTGTTTTCACCCATTTGGAAATTAAAGAAAATAGCAGATGCTGTATTCATGGTCACAGCTATTTGCATAAAATGATGCATAAGAGAGTAGAGAAATAGAGCAGATCCATCAGAGAAAAGCTGTCGCGGAATAGCACCACACACACACACACATACACATACACATACACATATATATACACACACACATACACATACACATATATATATACACACACACACACACACACACACACACACACACACATACATACACGTGCACGTATATATCACACACACACATACACATATATATATACGCACACACACACACACACACATACACATATATATACACACACACACATACACACACTCTCTCTCTCTTTCGTATCATGTATAAGCTGTTTTCCCTGAGGGGTCCAACAAAAGTGCTCCACAATGTCAAATGTTTCATGATTTACTAATTACTTACTTGACATTTGGTCCTCACAATGTAGGCTAAACAAGTACATGCACACATTATTCAGATAGAAGAAAGCAGAATGACCACTAATAGGCGTGTAAAGGCAAACACATGAAAATGAGCATGTCTTCGTGTCGTGCACTCGAAGGCAAATGAAAACCACAGAACACAGGAAATACAAGTGAAATACAGGCAGTGTTGTTTGACCGCTTTATACCGAATCACTCTCTCCATCCCTTTCTTGTATCTTTTTCTGTCTGATTGGCAGGTTAGAAACTCTGGGTTCAGACCACACTACTTCAGCAGTTTGCAGTTTGCGGTTGTTGCTTCGATATTTATACCACGGCATACAAACCATACTGAGCTTGTTGGAACTATGGGAAGCTTTTTAAGTTGCAACCGAAGGTAGGTCATCTGAATAGACTGATATGCACTGTGATCAAATACTAGCAGTATTTAATTTCTGTTTTTGGATTTTTTGATTGGGAATTAAAAAGTAATCTAAAAACTATATTGCTTATTGTGACAGTGTCAGGGTCTATGGCTAATTATTTTAATGTTTCTAAAATGGAAAATTGTATGTGACTTTATATAATTTACATATTTTTATTTTTATCCTCAGAAAGAAGAAACCTGAAAACACTGGTAAGCAAATTGTTCAGATGATATATTCTGATAAAAAAGCTAATGTAATGCATTAATAAGGAAGTATCCTTGCATGGGTTTGCAGACTTTTGACAGAATGCAAGCATGCGTTCAATTTTCTGTCAGAGTTGGCACGGTTCACACTTAATGCTTCTCTGTGTGCACTTCTGTAGCTGACAGCTGATTAAATGGTTTCAGTTTTGTGATGCTGTACATTTAGGCAAAGCTATGATAATCACTGTATACAGTGAATGGATACACTGTTCAGTGACATGTACTTTTATGTTTTATGGAGCAGATAATGACCATCAGACTGAAACAGCAGCAGATACAAAGGTATGAATACAAATTAGTCATGTTATTAGACTGCTTATTGAGTATTAAACCATTTGTTTTCTGTTTTTGCTCTCTAAATAAAGGCAGTTTGACTAAAATGTACAATTTAAACAGTCTGAATGTTGCGTTAGTTTCATGTAACTCTTATATTTGTAGTACTGATGTTGAGATTCACACTCCTGATAGCAACGTGTTAAAGGAGGGGGTGTTAGTTTAGTTTATATGTCAGTTTCAGCACAGGTATTTTTGGCTTAAAAAACAAAAACAAAAAACGGTTGATGCGTTTGCTTGTTTTGCATTTTTGGGCTTCACAATGTCTGCTCTGAATGAGTCTCTTTACTGTAATATTCAAATGATAATCATTTAGTCACATTGGTTTTTCCTGTTTCTCCAAATGATGCTCGCAGTGAGACAGAAATAGAATCCAGGTAGGAAAGTGTGTCAAAGCAATTGACTTTGAACTTTAAGATCTAAGATGCTGACGCATTTAAAGGAAATATGGATGCACCAAATAGAATCTTTCAGTGCAATCACATTTAAATTCATAAAATAACTAATACTTAAATTACATTTAGGTACAATTACACTATCAGTCAGACTTTTTTGAACGGTAAGATTTTTAATGTCTTAAAGAAGTCTTTTCTGCTCACCAAGCCTGCATTTATTATAATTTTCAGTAATATTGTTAAATATTTTTACTATTTCAATATATATTAACGTAATTTATTCCTGTGATCAAAGCTAAATTTTCAGCATCATTATTCCAGTCTTCAGTGTCACATGATCCTTCAGAAATCATTCTAATATGCTGATTTGCTGTTCAGGAAATATTCTTTATTATTGTTATCAATATTTAAAAAAGTTGAGTACATTTCAGGATTCTTTGATGAATAGAAAGATCCAAAGATCAGCATTTATCCGAAATAGAAGCTTTTGTAACATTATACACTAAACCATTCAAAAGCTAGCAGTCAGTAAATGTTGTTTATTTATTTATTTATTTATTTATTTTTTGGAAAGAAATAGAAATGAATACTTTTATATAAAAATGATGCTTTAAAGACCTTTATAAAGTTACAAAAGATTTCTATTTTAGATAAATGCTGTTCTTAGGAACTTTCTATTCACCAAAGGAACCTGAAAAAAGTCTACAACATAATAATAATAAATGTTTTTTGAGCAGCAAATCAGAATATTAGAATGATTTCTGAAGGATCAGTGTGACTGGAGTAATGATGCTAAAATTCAGCTTTGAAATCACACGAATAAATTACATTTTGAAATATATTCAAATAGAAAACATTATTTTAAATAGTAAAAATATTTCAAAATTTTACTGTTTTTGCTGTACTTTGGATCAAATAAATGGAGGCTTGGTGAGCAGAAGAGACTGATTTAAAAACTTTCAAAAACTTTTACTGGTAGTGTACTTATGTAGAATATTGCCACATTAAAGTGAAATTTTCTGACGTGGAAGACAGAGTCATGCAGGATGCGTTGTTCACTTACGTAATGATACTGATTAAATCTATGTGCTCATCATTTTGTTTTATTTTACATTTTTTTTTTTATTTTATTAATATGTTTTATTATTTTTTATTATTTTATTTGTATTTATTTTTTATTATTTTAGTCATTATTTAGTCATCTCATTTTCTGTTTGTCAAGTCTATGTTTCTTAAAAACATAAAATAAAATATAGATTTAATGCTTCCTTCTTTCTTTTTTAATGAAAAAGCCATTCTTATTTGTATTATTTTATTTTATTTTCAGATAGTTATATAAAAAACATACCTTTGGCCTAATTTGAATCAGAATGATAAGACTGATCACCTAGTTATTAGTTAGTTGGTCAAACTAGTTCTTAAAACAACTAGTCTCATTAACATAGTGTCTGTGTTTACACATCTAGCCCTGAATTTTTATCCACAGATCTACACCACCTCTTTAGGTGGTGTAGACAACATGATGAAAAATACCTATATAACAACAACACAATTAAACAAATATGCTTGTTTGAGTCAGTTTGATTCTTGCCCAAAGTGTACAGTTTCTCTGACAATACTCCATTGTTATACACACAGTAAACATGATTTTCCATGACCTTGGTCAAACATTAATGCAGTTGATACTGAAAGTTTTTTAAAGCCAGTTTGAAGATCTCCTTTGCATAATTCACATGCTTGTGTTTTCTCTCTGACCCACAGACAGAAGAGGTACTCTATGCCTCCATTGACCACGGTAACATCAATCCAAGCAGACCTGTCCGAGACGTGGAGGACAGCGACTGTGATTATGCTGTCGTAAAGCTCCCTCAAAACATAACAAACACGGCCAAGCACAAAATCACCGAGGACAGTTCAGATGATTATGTGCTCATGGGCTGAGCACTGAGACGCTCATGTGGCTGAATTCAGCACATTCAGCCAGAATGGACACCTGAGATATACAAGCACAACTTTAACGGTTTGTCAACTTTGTATAGGTTGCAACGATAATGAGCTTTTTAAGTTTTTTATTTATTTGGGATTTTTCAAATAATTATTGCATTCTAGCTGTTTTTGTCACACTGTGAAGTAAAATATGTTAATGATACTTATTGTTAATGTTAGTAATTACTACCTTCATCTATGTGCACAGTGAATAAAAGTGCATATTATGTCTCTTTTTCCTTTATGTATGTGTGATATATAAAGTGATTTGTATAATGAAACTCAAGAGTGATTTATTTTTTCCAGTGATGAAAACTAAAATCTTAAACAATAGTAATCAGGTGAATACTTAAGTACATTAAAATATGTTTGATATGACAAATTACTGATTTACACTGTTGTAAAGAACATAGAGAAATTGTAATTACATTTACTCAGTTCAAAGAAGCATCTAGCAAAAACATACTTGGGTGAAAATGCAAAACTATTTGACACATTCTCAGTATAGGTCCATTTACACATATGTGATTTCTCTAGCTGTGTTGCTGGTTTACATTACAAAACCCTTTTAAATCTTTATTTATTGATTTATTAATTTATTGTTTTTCTCTAAACTAAAATTCCAGTAATGTTGGGTAACAAGTAAACACAAAACCACATATATATATATATATATATATATATATATATATATATATATATATATATATATATATACGAAAAGTTCAGATGCAAAACCAGATAAAAGCCATCTCGGTCAAAAAAAAAAAGAAAAAAAAATTTATATATATATATATATATATATATATATATATATATATATATATATATATATATATATATATATATATATATAAATATAGTACTGTGCAAAAGTCTTAGGCCACTAGTATTTTCACCAGCTAAAAAATGGTTTAAAGTAAGTTATTTCTATCCTTTGCTGTAGTGTGTCAGTAAAAAATAACGGTTAACATTTCCAAACATTCTGTTTGCCATTTAATAGTAATAATCTAGTGAGATTTTTGTTTGCACAAGGAGTCTGACAACAGCCAGTGCTCCACACTGAGATTTGATCTCACCATCATCCAGTCTGTCTCTGGAATGACATGAATAAGCAGAACAAACTGAGACAGACTAAATCCAGAAGAACTGTGGCAACATCTCCAAGATGTTTCAAGTAACCTACCTGCAAAGCTATCTGAAAAACTATGCACAAGTGCACATAGGGCAAAAGCTACTTTAAACGCAAAGGATGGTCACATCAAATGCTTATTTATTTTAGTTAATAGAAGTTCACTGATAAAGAAAATCTGTTTATGACATTGTTTTTGACAGCATCCTCATTTTATGTGCCTAACTGCCTAAAAATTATAACAGTACTGTAGCTTTGTATTTATAGGACTCTTAAAGCATCTTGGAAATGTTGCCACAGTTCTTCTGGATTTAGTCTGTCTCCGTTTTTTCTGTTTCTTAAGACAGACTGGATTGAATGATGGAGAGATCAGATCTCTGTTTGCACAAGGAGTCTGACAACAGCCTGTGCTCCATACAAAAATCTCACTGGATTATTATAATTAATGGCAAAATTAATGTTTAGAAATGTAAACTGATATTTCCTACTGACACACTACAGCAAAAGACCGACTTTGACCTTAAACCATTTTTTAGCTGATGAAAATACTAGTGGCCTAAGACTTTTGCACAGTACTGTATCCACCTTATTTTTTCCATAAGAGTGGGTGCAGCCATTTGTAAATGTTTTGTGTCTGGCTTCCGGTCTCATCTACTTCCAGCTATTTTTAGCTGCACAAAAAGCTCGTTTTGCTGCTTGATATTGCAAACTGGTGTGTCTTACCATATTATTTTAATGTATTATCTTAATTATGAACACACTGGTTTGTAGTGCAAACTGTTTTACCGTTTACTGCACTTCGATATTCTTCTCGTTATTTCCCTATGGCGGAATATGAGCCGGAAGTCTAACGCATTACCAGAAAACAGCTTACTTCCGCATTAAAAAATAAGGTGGATACTGTTAATGCACCTCATGATGTTAATAATAAATAAATGGAATATATTTTCTTACTCTTTGTATTTTTATGTGAATACGATATATTATCCTATTTAAATCAATGTGATAAACGAGTTAGGTCAAAAGTAATCTAAAAGTAGTCTGATTATATTACCTAAAATGTGTAATGTAATGGATTATGTTGCTAACTACAATTTTTGCCATCTAATTTGGAATCAGTGATGGATTACAATTTGTAAGTAATCTACCCAACTCAAACTGTGTCAACTCGTCCCACTATTGGGTCAACGTGTTCAGTGAATTGTAACTTTTTTCCTAGGCAATAATGGTAGACATGTTTAAACAGCTTTTATTTATTTATTTATTTACTTACTTACTTATTTAACTTTTGCATGCTTTACACCTCTGTTAAATAAATAGTTCACACAAAAATGAAAATTTTCTGAAAATTTACCCTCAGGCCACCCAATTTGTAGTTTGTAATTTGAGATTGTTTCTTCATCAGAACAGATTTGGAGAAATTTAGCATTACATCTTGCTCACGATGGATCCTCTGCAGGGAATGGGTGCCTTCATAATGAGAGTCCAAACAGCACAGTAAAAACATCACAATAAGCCACAAGTAAACCAAACGAACCACAATGAACGTCTTGTGAAGTAAAAAGCTGGTTGTTTCCCTGTTGAAAAAAGCAGCATAAGCTGGTTCGGTAGGTTTTGACGCAGGTTTATGCTTGTCCTTAGCCTGTTTTTTTTCACCAGGGTTATAATTAACGAACCCATCATTAAGATGTTTTTAACTGTAAACTGTCACTTCCGGAAAAAATGCGATTCATAAAATTACTTTCTCCAGTGAAAAACGTGCCTCTTCAGAGTCAGAAGAAAACTATGCACAGACAAATCGTCGTTTACAAGCAAAATTAGTACAAAACAGTTGTACACAAATAGACGATGGATTTATATTTTAGCCAGGAGCAAAGGTTTAAAGAAAGTTTTTTTTTTTTTTTTTTTACAAACATGCAGACTTTCACTTTATATGTAACTGAACCGGAGTTCATTAATGTTTTTTTTTTTTTCTTTTTTTTTATCAGCTGTTTAATCTCTCATTCTGACGGCAACTATTCCTGTGGCGTTTCAATGAGATAATGCTACCAAAAACAACCACTAGAGGGAGCAATATGCTTGTCATGTTGGACGCTATGCAGAGTGTGAACGTAGAGTTTGATCGCAGAACAAAGGTACAAAGCTGTAAGATCTAAATTTGGATCGAACGAAAATTCACGCTGTCATAGTTCTTGGGGAACCCCGCAACAAAATCATGAAAGCCAAAAAAAAAAGTCGATGACATCCCACCAGTTTCAGTTTCTGCAGGTGTATCTGTGTGATATCTGAGGGCGTACCTGATCTTTCCTTTCCAGTGACAAGAATTAAGATAGGTGTGCAGTTACCCCTAAGTTTCCACATCGTTCCCCTAAACACTGAATCACACTAAATGAAGGGGACAATGTGAGAGTTCTTCTCAGGGGGAGAAATGACTATTCAGAGGGTCTGAATCCACAGCTTGACCACAAATCTCACTCAGTTGCACTTTTATAATAAACAACCAACCACATCTCCTCGAGAAGGCGGATCTGTACAGGTACAAGTCACTCCTTATTTAACACTGACCATTTGTGACTGATGTGAAATGCCTATTTTGGACTGAAAATGCTCAAAACTGACTGAAGACCATAATTATATAGTAATTTATGAAACAATTTGTGAAATAAAATGTACTGTATTTCTTTTCAATAATGTTTTTCTTTGATATTTGGTGTTTTTAGGGGGTTTCATCCTAAATGAATGATACCAGAGGGTTAAAAAGAGTTTCTACTGTATATTAAACTCAAAGCCCAACCTATAAGAACACATACAATACTGAAAATTACAATAATCTTTTTATTTACATAGTTTGAATTATGTGCAATGTAAAATTAGTTCTCTACATTAGGTCTGGTTAGTATTTATTATTCATTTATCATTCATTTATTCATTTCTAACCAGGCTCGTTCTCTACAAATCTACAAATTAGTGATATCGCTGACGCTGAAGTTGTCCCAGTTATTCCTCATCGCATACTAAGACAAATGTTCCTTTGTCATCACCTTTTATCTTTTGACTCAGTGTGACTTTTGCTCCTCACTCAGGCGCTGTTTGCTTCGGGGATGCTCTCTTGAGATGACTATTTTTCCACTAGTACTGTTTTTCATGTGTAATTTTGACCACAGACATAGCTTTGCCCTGGTATCCTGTTTCATCATGAAAAGTGAGTGTCTCTCAAGCGTTGAAGAGTTCAGCTGAGGAGTTGTAGATGGAGTTGACTCTCTGTATGTAACTTGCATAGGGTTCCACCTCTTCAACATCAGCGAGCTTCATACACACAGACATATGCTTCAGTGAGCCACACAAAACACTTTTACAATGGACACACACTGAATTATTGAAAACTACACTCTATATAGTGAATAATGCAGTTTGGTGTAGTATACAAAACAGGGTTTGATAGAAAAGTCTTACCTGGGGTGGTTTGTCTTCGGGTGGAGTTGAGATTTTGGATTTGCAGCAAAGCGTCTTCAGTGCACTAAAAAGATAATGCAAAGACAAACAGATGTCGATAAGATATTTGTCTATTAATTAGTCATCATACTATGCAAAGTGATTCAGTTCAACAGCGCTGAATCTAAGCAATAAAACGTCCCACCTTAGGTCGTGAAGCTTTCTGCGTAGAATGCAAACCACGGCCAGAGATACAACAATAAAACAAACAGAACTGACTGATATGGCAATAACAGTCAATGGAAAAGAGGATTCCTTTATGTTTGTTGGATCTGAAAAGAGAGAAGATTTGTTTACGTTGTAATGTAATAAATGTTACAATACAACATAGACCAAAAAAAACCCCAAAACAAAACAAAACGAACAAACAAACGAAAAAAAACACTTTTTTTTTTTTCTTTTATCAAACCACCTCAATTAATGTGCTGTATGAGAGTTTATTCACTCTAAATGTGTTGTGCTGTCCATTAAACAAACATTTTGCTCCAAGTATGCTCCATATTTCATCAAAGAGTTTTTCTTAAATTATTGGTAATTTTGACGCTGTGGACATTTAGAAAGTAACCTCTCTTGGAGAGAAAAAAAAAAAAGAAGAAGAAGAAAAAAAAAACACTTTTCACACTCTCACTAGTTTGTCCTTTTGTTTTTCAAAATCTTATCAAATCATGTTGTCCAACAGTGTATATATTTGCATATAACAAGAATTATGTCATTTTTTTCTCAAAAACATTTCAAATCATGTCGTCCAACAGTGTATTTTACATGCATATAACAAGAATTATGCCATTTTTTTCTCAAAAACGTCTCAAATCATGTTGTCCAACAGTGTATTTCACATGCATATAACTAGAATTTTGCAGTTTTTTCTTAAAAACTTCACAAATCATGTCGTCCAACAGTGTATTTTAATTGCATATAACTACAATTTTGTTTTGTTTTTTCTTAAAAACTTCTCAAATCATGTTGTCCAACAGTATATTTTACATGCATATAACAAGAATTGTCATTTTTTTCTCAAAAAATTTTTAAATCATGTTGTCCAATAGTGTATTTTACATGCATATAATAAGAATTATGTAATTTTTTTTCCCAAAAACTTCTCAAATCATGTTGTCCAATAGTGTATTTTAATTGCATATAACTACAATTTTGTTGTTTTTTCTTAAAAACTTCTCAAATCATGTTGTCCAACAGTATATTTTACATGCATATAACAAGAATTATGTCATTTTTTTTCTCAAAAACTTTTCAAATCATGTTGTCCAACAGTGTATTTCACATGCATATAACTAGAATTTTGCAGTTTTTTCTTAAAAACTTCACAAATCATGTCGTCCAACAGTGTATTTTAATTGCATATAATAAGAATTATGTAATTTTTTTCTCAAAAACTTCTCAAATCATGTTGTCCAACAGTGTATTTTAATTGCATATAACTAGAATTTTGTTGTTTTTTCTTAAAAACTTCTCAAATCATGTTGTCCAACAGTGTATTTTAATTGCATATAACTACAATTTTGTTGTTTTTTCTTAAAAACTTCTCAAATCATGTTGTCCAACAGTATATTTTAATTGCAAATAACTACAATTTTGTTTTGTTTTTTCTTAAAAACTTCTCAAATCATGTTGTCCAACAGTATATTTTACATGCATATAACAAGAATTGTCATTTTTTCTCAAAAACGTCTCAAATCATGTTGTCCAACAGTGTATTTTAATTGCATATAACTACAATTTTGTTTTGTTTTTTCTTAAAAACTTCTCAAATCATGTTGTCCAACAGTATATTTTACATGCATATAACTACAATTTAGTTTTTTTTTTCTTAAAAACTTATCAAATCATGTTGTCCAACAGTATATTTTACATGCATATAACAAGAATTGTCATTTTTTTCTCAAAAAATTTTTAAATCATGTTGTCCAATAGTGTATTTTACATGCATATAATAAGAATTATGTAATTTTTTTCCCAAAAACTTCTCAAATCATGTTGTCCAACAGTGTATTTTAATTGCATATAACTACAATTTTGTTGTTTTTTCTTAAAAACTTCTCAAATCATGTTGTCCAACAGTATATTTTACATGCATATAACAAGAATTGTCATTTTTTTCTCAAAAACTTCTCAAATCATGTTGTCCAACAGTGTATTTTAATTGCATATAACTACAATTTTGTTTTTTTTTTTCTTAAAAACTTCTCAAATCATGTTGTCCAACAGTATATTTTACATGCATATAACAAGAATTGTCATTTTTTCTCAAAAAATTTTTTAAATCATGTTGTCCAACAGTGTATTTTACATGCATATAATAAGAATTATGTAATTTTTTTTCTCAAAAACTTCTCAAATCATGTTGTCCAACAGTGTATTTTAATTGCATATAACTACAATTTTGTTTTTTTTTCTTAAAAACTTCTCAAATCATGTTGTCCAACAGTATATTTTACATGCATATAACTACAATTTTGTTTTTTTTTTTCTTAAAAACTTCTCAAATCATGTTGTCCAACAGTGTATTTTAATTGCATATAACTACAATTTTGTTGTTTTTTCTTAAAAACTTCTCAAATCATGTTGTCCAACAGTATATTTTACATGCATATAACAAGAATTGTCATTTTTTTCTCAAAAACTTCTCAAATCATGTTGTCCAACAGTGTATTTTAATTGCATATAACTACAATTTTGTTTTTTTTTTTCTTAAAAACTTCTCAAATCATGTTGTCCAACAGTATATTTTACATGCATATAACTACAATTTTGTTTTTTTTTTTCTTAAAAACTTCTCAAATCATGTTGTCCAACAGTATATTTTACATGCATATAACAAGAATTGTCATTTTTTCTCAAAAATTTTTTTAAATCATGTTGTCCAAGTGTATTTTACATGCATATAATAAGAATTATGTAATTTTTTTTCTCAAAAACTTCTCAAATCATGTTGTCCAACAGTGTATTTTAATTGCATATAACTACAATTTTGTTTTTTTTTTCTTAAAAACTTCTCAAATCATGTTGTCCAACAGTATATTTTACATGCATATAACTACAATTTTGTTTTTTTTTTTCTTAAAAACTTCTCAAATCATGTTGTCCAACAGTATATTTTACATGCATATAACAAGAATTGTCATTTTTTTCTCAAAATTTTTTTAAATCATGTTGTCCAACAGTATATTTTACATGCATATAACAAGAATTATGTAATTTTTTCTCAAAAACTTCTCAAATCATGTTGTCCAAGTCTATATACATGCACATAACAAGAATTCTGTCATTTTTTTTCTCAAAAACTTCTCAAATCATGTTGTCCAACAGTGTATATTAAATGCATATAACAAGAATTTAGCCTTTTATTTTTCAAAAACTTCTCAAATCATGTTGTCCAACAGTGTATATTACATGCATATAACAGGAATTTTGTCCTTTTTTCTAAAAAAAAAAAAACTTCTCAAATCAGGAACAGCGTTAAAAATTTGTATGTATTATTTGTAAATAATAAATATTATTAGGTTTATTATTATTACTCTTTTTTTTAAGATCATCAGTTTTAAAATAATGCAATAATCAATATTTTTATGATAACTTTTCATAGTTTATGATTAAAAAGATGACACAGGTGAAAATCTATACATTAAATATATTTGAAAAGCAGCACAAAAAAAAATCTAATTTGGAAATCTAATCTCTATAGGACATAAAAGTTCCTACTGATCCACTTATGAAATCATTTGTCAGTTCCTTTTTAAATACAGTGTACTAACCTGTTATAAGTTGAAGTGTGCTTTTCTGCTGCACAGAGCCAGACTCAGAGGTGTATGTGGCCACACAGATGAGCTCACTGATCTTGGCTTTATCTGGCAGATATAATCGATTCACCACTAGAAAAGATGTGCCATCCTTGAAAGAACTGGTATTGTAGGTGTAGTTTAAGGCGGGTTCCCAATGAAGAGTGGGTGCTTTCTTTTTAGATGTGGAACTACAGATAGCAATCCTTGGACTCTTTTCATTTTCCAGCCTGGTGGAAAGTTGGTCAACTAAAAACAAAGAACTTTAATTTAATTATCAGTGTGATATCAGTACAATACGGTATGGTATGGTTTCATTGTTAGCTCAAAAAGCTATTTGTGTGTGTGTGTGTGCAATGAATTTAAGTCATCAGTAGCTCATCATGACTACAGTGGAACACTGAAAGATAGAATTAATCACTGAATGAAACTAGGTGACATCAGATGGTGTAATTATACCTAACCTGTGATGTTAATGTAAACATTTTAAGTTCTTGCAATAGTTTTACAATAAATTGTCTTTGTACTTACCACTTACAGACACATTTACAGCATAGCTTCCTCCTTTATATGATACATCACAAGAGTAAAATCCTTCATCTTTTATTGAAATATTGGGAATGAATAAGGAAACTCCATCTGAGCTGGTGTTCAGCCTCTTTCCATCATTACATGTGTTGTCCAGCTTGGGTGACAAACCAAGCCAACATTTTCTGCCTTGCATGCTGATGTTCCAGACAATATAAATTAATTCATTCAATTTGAGATCAGTGATGTTGCCACACCGTAAAGTCACATTGTTGCCCAAAATAAAGCTCTGCTCTGTGAAAACTGCAAAAATAAATAAATAAATTGATAAATTGTACAAAATTAGATTAAATACTGGATTAGAATAAAAAGTCTGTTTATGCAATCTAAAAACTAACAAACAAATATAACAAACTTTTGACAGTTCTTTTCTTTTTGCTTTTGACAGTTAAATAAAATAAAATGTGGCTATTATAATAATAGGTGTGACTCATTCTGTCTTTTTCTTTATACACTAAACTTATCTCTCCGTGCCATGCCAGACTAATTTTATCATTTGGTGTGTCATTTCCTTCTTTTACCCTAAAATAGTTCCAACATGTACAGCTGCTCAGTTCTGACAATAGATTGGTCACAGTTGGTACTTTCATCAATACAGTTTACTATATAATGTTAATTTGGAAATGCTTTACAATAAGGTTCATTAGTTAACATGAACTAAAAATGAACAATAGTTCTACAGCATTTATTAATTCTAGTTCATGTTAATTTCAGCATTTACTAATGCTTTATTAATATCACAAGTTGTGTTTTTTTAACATTAGTTATTGCACTGTGAACTAACATGAACAAACAATGAATGACTGTATTTTATTAAGTAACATTAACAAAGATTAATAAACAGTGTAATAAATGTATTGTTCATTGTTTGTTCATGTAAGTTAATACATTAACTAATGTTAACAAATGACACCTTACTGTAAGGTGTTACCGTTACGTTTACAGTAAGGTTTATCGGTTAATGTTACTTAATGCATTAACTAATATATTATTAGTCTTTGTTAACATCATTAATTAATAAATGTACAACTGTTCATTGTTAGGTTCATTGTTAGTTCATGTTAGCAGATAAAACTACCTGGACAAAACTGGATTTTAATAATGTACATTATTAGTACATGTTGAAATTAATATGAACTGAGATTAATAAATGCTTTACAAGCATATTTCATTGTTAGTTCTTGTTAACTAATATAGCCAAATAATGTTAACAAATGGAACCGTTCTTCATCATATGTGACCCTGGACCACAAAACCAGTCATGAGTAGCACGGATATATTTGTATGGCCAACAATACATTGTATGGGTCAAAATTATAGATTTTTCTTTTATGCCAAAAATCATTAGGATATTAAGTAAAGATCATGTTCCATGAATATACTTTGTAAATTTCCTACTATAAATATATCAAAACTTAATTTTTGATTACTAATATGCATTGCTAAGAACTTTATTTGGGCATAAAGTTTAAAGGCGATTTTCTCAATATTTTGATTTTTGTGCACCCTCAGATTCCAGATTTTCAAATAGTTGTATCTTGGCCAAAATATGGTCCTATTCTAAAAACATGCATCAATGGAAAGCTTGTATAAATCTCAATTTCAAAAAATTGACCCTTATGACTGGTTTTGTGGTCCAGGCTCACATATTAGACGGTTTTTTATTTCCACATGAAAAGCAGCAAGTTTAAAAAAAATCTAATGCATGTAAAATGGTGATTTTATAAAATGTTATAAACAAGTATGGCAATTAATGGATTTTAGAATAGTTTCTGTTTTTATTTCGAACCCTATTCATTAAAAATGCCAGTGTATTTACACAAACAGATATAAATAAATCAATAAAAGTGTATGTTGTCTGACCTGTCAGTTTATCAATCGCAGAAGCTTGATTCTGATTTGATACAGTGTCTTGATCTCCTAGAACAGTTAGTGGCACAGCGTGTTAGTAACAGGTTAATGTGAGGCTCAGCACATGGAAACACAATCATTCACTCGAGTGAGAAACACAGCTCATTTCCATTACACAAAAGTGTGAGATGTTAAATTTTAAATCAGCTTAATGTTAATCACAGGTGTACAATATTGTCCACAGATTAAACAAAAAAAAAAATTGTTTTCATTATTGTAGCACAAGAAGAATGAGCCCTGATTCTGAAGAATATGCAGTTTGAACACCTGGCCTAAAACAACGGCTGCCACACCACACCAGCTACCACATTAAACAGTATTATTGCCAACAGTCTCAATTCAAATGTCATTTAATTCCATGTATACTGTTCTAAGGTCTTGCTCTAGATTTACAGTTTCTTTTCAGATGCATCTGTCAGCCTCAAAAACCTCAGCAACTCATCTCCCCCTGAGAATCCCCCCAGAGAGGAAGAGCGCTTCGTCATGGCATGTCCTCTCGAAATAGCAACAAACACAGATAGAAACAAACACTAAGCCATCACAAGCACGTGAGAGAGCAGATATCTCATCCACCATAAATATCCTTGCGTTCTGAGTGTAAAATATAAAAATAGACTATAACCAAATGAGCGACTGTTACTAACCCATAAAGATTTACTTGATGCTTTCAATATTCTTTGAATGATTTAAACAATGCCAAGATTTTAACCATAAAGCAAGTACTTGGACATTCTTAGACACTTATAAAT
Source organism: Cirrhinus mrigala (assembly GCA_036247105.1). Classification (NCBI taxonomy): domain Eukaryota; kingdom Metazoa; phylum Chordata; class Actinopteri; order Cypriniformes; family Cyprinidae; genus Cirrhinus; species Cirrhinus mrigala. The sequence goes on along the minus strand of CM070015.1, from coordinate 7,210,543 downwards.
GTATGAAATGCCCTGAAAAATAGGCAGTAGGCAAAAAGTATCGATACTAGACAAAGCTGATGTTAGATCAGAAGGCCCATTCGACTGCGTACGAAGAGGACTAAAAAGTACCAAAAAAAATGTGAACTCACCTTTTGTTTCACTTCTTGCCATAAAGATACTTAGGAGGACAATCACCGTTAATGTCCAGCTATTCGCCATCGCTACAAACCTTCGGTCAGACTTCTCGTCTCTGACCTTAAAATGTCCTTTATTTCTATACTCACGGGTTATGCGCACTTCAATGCACTTGTATTAAAAGTACCTTCAAAGTACCATTTTCAAAAGCAGTTCTAAAATGTCATGTATTCGTTTTTCTTACTATAAATTTAGATTTAAACTGAATTAATCCAAGTCTCGAGGATGAAGTAGCGCATGCTGATTTGTGGAGTTTCAAATGTTTTTCACATCTGCTTATCTCTCTATCAATCTTCACTCATTCTCTTTTCACTTGTCTGAATTCTCCTCCTTTTGTTTCCTTCAGCAGTGTGACGCTGTTGTACACTCCTCCATTTTTTTTTTTTTAATCATTTCATATCTTCTCCCACATGAAAATGCTGACTTCCTGTCTTGGTAACCACGACTGTCATGTGAGAGCGTCTTCTTAGTGCAAAAAGTTTGCAGTTTGGCAGTGTGTGATGTGTTGATGGCGATATTTACTGGTTAATTTTGTTGTTTTATTTAGCTGTCAGAATGTGAGTAGTAATGTGACTTTATAATTTACAAACCTATGAATGAGGCTGTTTCGATCATTTCTATTAATTCTTTGCTAATGTTAAGTAAGGGATTACTATAAAGTCACAAGCACAAAATGAATCTTAAAAGGCTGATCAGGACATTTTTACCCTAAAGGGGTTCATTTTTAATAATGACAGTGTGGCTATACCTGTACATCATTAGGCTAATTACACAGCTACAGCTTAAGGAATAAATAACCACAGTGCCTTGCAAAAGTATTCATACCTTTTCATTTTTTCACATTGTTATGTTGCTGCCTTATGTTAAACTGCTTTAAATTACTTTTTTTCCCCCACATCAATAAAATAAAGAACTTAAATGATTCCATTGCATAAAGCTGCGTTCACACTAGCAGCGACTTCTGTCATGTTGTCAGGGGCTGGCGACAAGGTTGCTAGTGGGCGTTCTCACTACTGGTTGCCTTGACAGCGAATCAGGTTTCTTGCCTCTAAATACAAACATTTTGGAGGCAAAAGACTAAATATAATATAAATATAAATTATATCTGTACATAGAAACAAAAACAACTGAGAAGCAGAGCCTACTTTCTTCCAATGCGTATGTTTATCTACGGCTAAGGGGAGAACGATCACATGAGCTCTACTGTCTTCTTTCCTATTGGCTGTCGCTCCCGAAAGTCGCTCTTCATTTGCATAAAGTTGAGGGATTCTGAACTTTGTCACGTCGCTGGACATGCCTCATTTGGTGGCCAACGCTCGCTCTTGTCGCCGGAAATCACCAGCTCTCCACTGAAATGAATGGGATTATGTCGCTTTGTCACTGCCTGTCGCTTGTGGTGTAAACGGGGCTTAAGTATTCACACCCTTATCAGGGACAGTTGAAATTTAGCTCAGGAGCATTCATATTGCTTGTAGATGTTACTACACTTTGAAGTTAACCTGTGGCAGATTCAATTGAATGGGTATAATTTGGAAAGTCACACACATCTTAATAAAAGCTCTAACAGCTGAAATGCATATCAGAGCAAAAACCAAGCGCAAAGGTCAAAAAAAAAAAAAATAAAAAAATAACTGCCTGTAGAGCTCAGAGACAGGACTGCATCGAGCCACACATCTGGGGGAGAGTTCAGAAAAAATTCTGCTGCATTGAAGGTTCACAAAAGCATGTAGTCTTCATTTCCCTTAATGGAAGAAGTTTGAAACAACCACGACTCTTCCTAGAACTGGCCTCCTGGCCAAACTGAGTAATTGATGGAGAAGGATCTTGGCTAGAGTGCTGACCAAGAACCTGATGGTCACTCTAGCAGATGGGAGAAACTTACAGAAGGACAAACATTTCACCGATCTGGGGTTTATAGTGGTGTGACAAGACTAAATCCTCTCCTCAGTGTCAGTGACACATGAAAACATGAAAAAAGGTCTGTGAATGTGCTTGAGTGGGCCAGCCAGAGCTTGGGCTTGAACCCAAACATTTCTGGAGAAACCTAAAAATATCTGCCAGATCACATCAAAGCTGACAGAGCTTGAGAGGTGAAGAGGTGAGTAGAAAAATGGCAGATAATTGCCGAATGTTGATGTGCAAATCTTGTTGTATCATACCCAAAAAGACTTGAGGCTGTAAACGTGCTTTAGCTAATCACTCAGTTAAGGGTATTAATACTTATGCAATGTACTTATTTCATTTTTTTATTTATATAAAATTATGAAGTTGTACCAATTCTGTTTTTGCTTTGTCATTATGGTGTATGGAGTGTAGACTGATATGAAAAAAACAGTTATTTAAAGCAGTTTAACATAAGGCAGCAACATAACAAAACATGAAAATATATGAATACTAAATATATGAATACTTTCGTAAGGCACTGTAAATAACTACTGATTTCAGTTCAAATTATTTTATTGCCATACTGTTACCTTTACTATGTCCGCCAATCGACAGACCAAAATTTCCAATAATAGTATGGGAACTGTGTGGAGTTAAGATCATATGTGTATTAAAAATAAATAAATAAATAAATAAATACATAAATAAATAAATAGAAACCATCACAGAAATTCTAATAGTTTCCACTACAAATACCATTACAAACATTACAAACCCATTACCAAAGTATGTTTTTTTTTTTTCAGCAGGGCTTTGAGCTTTTAGATGTGTTGAATAATATGTGACCACCAGACCAGATGTGAAGTGTAGGTAAAAAGTACCAATATTTTTACACTAAATCATTATCTATTAAATAAGTATTTACATGGACTAGCCCTAGAAAAATCTATCGTATTTTGTGTGGATGTATGCATACATACATTCATTATTCATTCATAATTATTAACTGGGTTGCAACGGCTGTTTCATTACAGATTTGAACGTTTTGTTCGACTCATGCAATAAGGGGGAGATGTGACAGTCACATGCAAATGTCAGAGGCAGCAGAAAGACAGCTTTAGATTGTCTTACAGATAATAGCAGCAAGAAGAATACCCCATTGCAACAAAGAAAACAAACAGCTTAGCAATGACAGTATTAAACACGTTTTTGACACTGACATTGAATTCCAGTTTAATTTGCACAAAACCTTTTGATTGTTCAATAAATTAAGAATCCAGTATTTCAGATGTGATAACTCAAACAAGCAAGCAACTACTGGAAGCTACTGGAAAGGTATTAAAGACATAGTTCACAAAAAGAAAAAATAAATAAATAGAATAATATTATGTAACTATTTACTCACCCTCATGATGCTTCAGACCTGTTTGACTTATTTTTTAGTGTAAAGAGATGATACTTTGGCCTGTTTATACCCATGCAATTGAAGTCAATGGGGTCCAAAACAACGTGACATTGTTGTAACAAAAAGATATATTTTTTAAAATATTTATTTATTTATTTATTTTTAAGTCACCACGCTGAAAATATAAATATATTTTTGAATTCAACATATGTGGTACTGATTTTACTACTCATAGTATTTTTCATATCTCAGTAGGCTGAATTTGGCCAATTCCCAAGTTTCGGCATATAACTGAATTGCTGTTGCTGGACAACTCTTACATTTAAAACGGGGTTATGAAAAATAGCGCAGTCAGTTAATTTCATGTGCAGATGTTGTGCATAATTCAGACAGATGCAGTCACACAGGATGTGGTTAGCCATGCCCCACTCCAATCACATATGGATATTAGCCGTTGTTAGATCAAACGCGTGTTGGTGTGGTGAAACGTCTGATGAGATGCTACAGATTAAAAAAGCAGACTCTGCAATTTGCAACACAATCAGAAGTGACCTTTTTCTGCTGACATATAACAAAACCTTCATTATCAACACCTTCCCCTCACACAAACACCCATCAGTTCTTGACAGTTCACTGTTTACCTGTCTGCTGACTTTACTGCATTAGCTCCAAAAAGAGCTTGAACCAAACAACTTGAAGTTGATTTGACCTTGCCAGTATATCCTATGTTTACACAATGAAAAAATTCCACCTAATATTAGTGGGGCTATTATTAGTTCGGCAAGAAGACTCATCGCTCTGAAAACGCTTGAGAATGAGTGTGCAGCAACTAGCTGAGGAAGTTCAACTGGGAATCATAATACAGAAAAATAATATGAGACCAACAGGCCTCTATGCACCATACTGTGGTTTCCTCATCTCTGACCTGAATGTACAACTGTGGTCTTCTGGGGTCCTTTATGTCTCAGTGCGTGGTTTTTAGTTTAAGCTTGGTTTTGATTACCACACAAGATACTGAGGGATATTACATGTATAATAAAAAGTGTAGCAATGTTGGAGATACATTAACACACGCGTGTACTTTAAATACATTAAAAGATAAAATATTACTTATATACTGTATACTGTATGAGTGGGAGCAACTCACATCTGCACAGTCTGAGGAATCGTCCCAGAAATCACCTGTGCTAAAGTAGGCCAGGGGAAATATGTGTTGCTCAGAAGCTGCTCCTTCATAGTTCACATTTATATTTAAATACCCTCATCCAACCTTTTCAAATGGGGGTTTTCACAGTGATGCAACAGAACAACCTTTTTAGGTTGTCAGTTATCAGTTCTTAAAGGAACACTCCACTTTTTTTGAAAATAGGCTCAGTGTCCAACTGCCCTAGAGTTAAACAGTTGAGTTTTACCGTTTTTGAATCCATTCAGCTGATCTCCGGGTCTGGCGGTAGCACTTTTGGCATAGCTTAGCATAGATCATTAAATCTGATTAGACAGAGAGCATCTCGCTCAAAAATGACCATAAATAACGACGACACTTTTCCTATGTTAAACTTGAATCTTCTGTAGTTACGTCGTGTACTAAGACTGACGGAAAATTAAAAGTTGCGATTTTCTAGGCTGATATGGCTAGGAACTATGCTAGAGGTCGACCGATGTATCGGCACCGATAGTTGATTGGCGGAACTATCGGTTATTGGCAAAAATCCATGCCAATAGTTTTTCCGGGTTGGGTCCGTTGCTGGAGCGGCTGAGAAGGTCGTCATTATACAGCAAAGTCCCTACAGTCTTTGTTATACAGCACAAGAGCGGCCTTTAGTGGCAGAAACCATTGACAGCGCGTGCCGTTTGTTTAGACACGTGACACTGCGCGCTGCACAAAGCGGGACACTTCAAAGGCGAATTTAAAACATTGACAACGAAACTGTGTGTACAGTATACTGTACTGCATGTTTTCATGTCATTACTAAGCGATGAATTTGTTGACTAGATGCTGCATTAGTGGAGAAAGGACAGCAGTATACTTTTGCCCATTTGGTGATCAAATAAAATCTTGTAGACTGCAGATTGAATTGAACGCGACGTGCCCAGAGTGTGTGATCCCGGATAGCTGCGGGTTTTTCCAGACGCGCCGCTGCACTTTTGCCCATTGTGTGACTAACATATATTTATATTTTAATTAGATAACCACAAATGTTCTAGAATAGAAGCAGTTAAATTGTGAAAGGACACAATATCCATATGCAATTTCAATACTGTGGCCTTTGTGTAGATATTTAAAGATGGCCATCTTTAGCTTGATTGTTGATGTAATGGTATCACTTTACAATATGAGTCCATTTGTAACATTAAGATTGATAAAAGCTGTAGAATATAAGTATTGTTCCTTGTTAGAGTGTTAATTTCAGCATTTACAGATATATTTTACAATTTTTAGTTGCTTTTGTTAACAATTATGAACAATGAATTAACTGTAATGATCAGTATATAGTTAATATTAATATTTTTATTCATTTACAAAGTATGGTTCAGTAGGCTACTTTTTTTTTAATAGTAGAGCACAATTTATTTTCCGTTCAGTATCCATTTTAAAAACTATAACTATCGGTCGATTAATCGGTATCGGCCGGTGTGGTCTAATCTAGTTATCAGTATCGGTAAAATCCAATATCGGTCGACCTCTAAACTATACTCTCATTCTGGTGTAATAATCAAGGAATTTTGCTGCCGTACCATGGGTGCGGTAGGCGCAATGATATTACGCAGCACCTGTAAGTTTGTGTAGATGCAGAGTTGCAGCCGGCATAGTTGACGGTTGCATAATATCATAGCACCTGCTGCACCCATGGTACGTAGCTTTTGCTACAGTTACGCTATCCTTTACACTACTCTGGCATTTTCGAAACTTGAAAACAGAGACTTTTGAAAACACTGCTGACCCCATTTCAGTTTGAAAAATTCTGAGCAGTATGACATCACACTGCTCAGGCCCCGCCCATGACCACTGACGGACTGTCCTATATTAGCATATTTCTGCCATTTTCTCCGCTCAAGCAACAACAAGCAGTAGCTCATTATTATTTAAAGAGACCCGAAAGGGGTCACTGTGAACAGAGCTGTTTCTGACAAGGTAAAAAGGGTGTTGTTTTACACAAACATTGAGGAATTTTAACCAAAGTATGTTGCACACATTTCACCAAGACCCTAAAGAATCATACCATCTTATGGCAAATGAGGATCTAATGTCCCCTTTTCATACTGTGCTTAAACCAGGTTATGGTTGTTGTAAACCCGGTTTGTATAAAACAGAAAGTTCTGGTCCTTGATTCTGATTGGTTGAGCAGCATTGTTTTTTTAGTCAGCAGGTTAAAGTGATATCTCTCTGACCACCTGGAACCCTACTCCAACAGAGTGGAAACTGCAAAAAACATGATTGGGCTAGCTGTGGGCTAGGCTGGCTTTGTTTCACAGACCTGGCAAAACTGCGCCCAGGCCCGGATTAAGAACACATAGGGCACTGGGGGGGCTATAGCAAACCCAAGGGCCCCCCAGTAGCCTATCTTGGTGCCACAACGTTTTCTACCACAGAAATAATCTTTTTTTTTTTTTTTTTTAATCAAATCTCCAACACAGAGAGATACAAGAAGTATGCACACTACATATTCCAGGCTACAACCCATTAAAATAAAAAATACATTAACACCAGATATATGAAGTAAAAGCAAACAGGTTTCCAGAAGCAGCAACTTTTAAGCATATACAGCTCCCTTAAGGCAACGCTATCTTACAACCAATTTGTACGTATTTTACAAAGTGGCTAATTCGTACGACCTCACTCGTAAGATTTTGTATGATTTATCTAAACCCCAGTGATGGGTATGTTTAGGGGCGGGGTTAGGTGTAGGTCATTCATACAAATTCATACGAATTGTGCAACTCGTAAAATAAGTACGATTTAGCAAAAAACGTATAAATTTGTACGAGTGAGATCGTGCAAGATTCGTACGAATTAGCCACCTTGTAAATTATATACGAATTGCCATGGTGCTAAAATTCAGCCCATCTGACCCACACAGTCCCTCATAAATGTTTTGCTGGCATTAGGGCAATTTGAATAAATAATTTATTTATCAATAAATAATGGACAAAAACAAATTATACTTTTGAATACTTAAAATGCATTTAACAATATTAATATTCCATTATATTGCAGGCTAATTACTGAATTCATATTTTTCTGCAATTAGAAATTATTAGAACTATTAAATTCTCCTTTGTAGTTGCCCTATAATGAAAAGCTAATTCTTGAATCCAGAGTTAACTGTATAGTATAGGCCAATTATAGGTTTGTAAACATTCGGGATGCGAGCGCATCTTGGCTGCAGAAAACCCCGTAGAGATAGCTTTTACTGCTAGAGAATCTGATTTTTACATCAAAAGGCACAAAAAATCCATGGATTTTACCCATTTACCTCCACTTGTTACCAGTGTTTTCTGCAACCACTATGCACACGGAGCTGCAAGTGACATAACTGTGACGTCTACTCCAAATTGTTCTATATAATTAATGATTTCACGATACGATTTCTATAGTTTTTTTTTTTTTCACTCTATGACTGTAGGCGGTGCTAGCATTTCCTTTGTAAGTGCTGCACTTACAAACACAACTTCAACATGCATTTTACAAGTCAAGATGAAAGGAAAACACCATCTAAACTTTCCTGAAGACAGTCAGTTCCCCTCAAAAATACATTCATACAAGCCCCCACCCTCAACTTTATCATTTAACATCTCAACGGACTTGAATCATCTTAATTTTAAACCAGCTCATGGTGCGTTGTTACATCCGTAATGGTAATATATGTATAGTGGCTAACAATGCCCCGTAGCTGTTCTGAATTCACTGTAAGCCACTTCTTGGAACTTATTGCTTTATTATAAAATCAACAGTGTTGATGCAGGAATACTGATGTAATGAGGTCAAAGGTGTTTGTTTATAGAGTCATTTACAGTGGCTTCAGATGCAGCTGAACCAGTCAGACTCAAGAACCATAACTATCTATTTTATAATGAATGTTGCACACTTGTGATTTAGAAGCAGTGTTAACACTGCTGTTTACAGGTTATGAAACCTGCTGCGAAGCAGGGTTAGCACTATGTTTGCAATGTTAACCAAACATTATGGTTCCAAACATGTATAGTCTGCAAAAATAAGAGGATGCACAAATCATAATGTAAAGGTCGTGTGCTGCGTTCATCCAATCAATGACACTGACTCTGCAAATATGCAAAACACAGAGTTTAACAATGCAAAGTGTGAAACTTCAGTTTACAAATACCAAGGGTTAAATTTATGCTGAACCATAATTTAAATTATGACCAGTGTCAAACTAGATGAAAGATAACACTGGATTTTGTTTATCAGGGGTTTAAAATGACACAGTGTTAACTATTT